>JACJUY010000967.1:123308-134198 GCA_014220935.1 Platorchestia sp. MABIK | reverse complement strand
TTGATCTCGGACATTCCTCGCAAACAAAATTACTAGGTATGGTTATGTATAAATTTTCACAACGGTGAGTCATGGTAAATGCACCGCAAAAATATGATTAATACCTTCCAACATACTTCAAAACTTTCTGATTGGAACAAGTTTACTTGATTTCAAGTCGAATTCTAATATCACGGCAAAACAGACAGTTCAAAATGAGCATTGTGAACTATTATCCTGAAAACTTGACTATCTTTTAATACGTAAACGCAAAGCTGAAATGGAAACCCGAGATTGGATTTTTTTGTAACCTAATTTAAGAAACGTAGCACTTGAATGAAATCTGTGACATTCCTGCTCTTGATTCAGGCAGACTTTTATCTTATGGATTCCAAATTTTAATTTTTCTCCTGTTTCTCAACTAGGAAGCAGCGTATTTAACAATTCAAAATATAACAATTGAATGTGAACGTTTGCCCAAAAACTACTCGTCCACTTTCGGATTCCAATGGCATATATATTAAAATACATAAATATAAATTAATACTATTTATCATAATTTGTTATAATAATATATTAATACAATAATATATATTAATATATACATACATATATGTGATGAATATATTTATTCATTTATTTTATATCAATCTGCAGATAGTAATAAAAAAACATTTTAAATAGTTGATTAGCTTTAGATAAATGCAAATTTCCTCAGAAAACCAAATCGGCCCGTGTTATAATTAGACGACCTACCACCTCACAAATGTTCAGGAAATTAATTAAATTCCTAAGTATCGAGTATTACGTGTATTTACTTGTATAGAACGATTCAATACTTTGCGTGATTTCATGATTAAAAACTTGTAATGCAGTGTCACTCAACTCTTAAGGCCCCCTCACACGTACGAATATGTCCGCAGACAATCTGAACTGAGTTTGGTCTGACGGTCTCAAGACCCCGCACACGATGCAAACAACACACTTCAAACTTGGCGAAGACTGGCACACACTTTAGTATGCCAGTAGCAGCTAGGTGGAGAGCACGCACAAGAAAGACGGCTCTAGACGGCGAGTTCGTACAGTTGATGGGATTTGCTTTAATTGAAATGAATTAGAAAAAAAGAAATGTAAAAGCTCGTTCAAAATGCGCTAAAGAATTATTGCTAAAAAGTAATGAATATACAAATGGGAAAGTGCTTAATGGAGTGCGCAAGGAGGGAGAGAGGCAGAGTACAGGCGTGCACCACCCACGAAGGCTGGATGGACACTGACGTGGTGTCGAGGTTTGCAGCCGGTCGCTCCAAAATTATCAAGCATGGCTCATCTGCCTCATACAGTCTGTGCCCACCCGAAATGAGCGTACAAACTCACGAATTCGGCACCAGTTCAGATTTGTCTCCAGACATATTTGCGCGTGTGAGGGGGCCTTTATACCTCAAGGTCAAAATTCGAATTTGGAAGTGTATAGTACTCCAACTTTTGAACAGGCGAAAAAATAGGTACGTCGCAGTTTGAGCATTTTCAATTAAGATTTGTTTTACGTTAAAATTATCTGACCGTAATTCTGAAATTCATTTTTTCCAAAAGAACAACAGTACTCGTATAGACATGAGAAAACTATTAACACGTTGCAAAACTTGTAAATAGTTTGTAAATGTTGTTCACAAAAGACACACAAGTGTGTGCAATATTGTGAAATGAATGTAAAAATTTAAGCCGCGCGTTCGCACTTGCAGTTTGAATTTTTTTTGCATTTTCATGCAAAATGTTGTATACAAATTTATACATTGAGCGGCGATATAAATCGATAAATAGAATAGCCGCCTTTTCGGCGATAAAATCGCTTGAACGGTGGAGCACATAATTTTTTTGCATCTTTATGCAAAATCTTGTATAAAAATGCACACATTGAGCGGCGATATAAATCGATAATAAGAATGGCCGCCACTTCGGCGATAAAATCGCTTGGGCGGCGATAAACATGCATGCTCCGGCGAAAAGGTTAGACTGGGCAGTAATGATGTTGACCTGTGTGCAATGTTTCAAGAAACCTTTACGAATTTAATACAGGGTACGAAAAATGTTCACAGCCAAATACTGAAATTAAAAAACTATTTATCGTGGAGTGAGGTCATTCATATTTATTTAATTTTGAACCGATTGAAGTCTATTTTTTCACTTGGAATTAAAATTGTAGATCAGAAATGAAATGACTGATTTTGTCCTTTTTCTCCCGAACAAAATCAGACATATCAATGTTAATGACCTATTACCTAAAAGACTAAGCTTGAAAATGGGTGTTGATCGAAATGCTATCGTATCACTTCATAAGAAGAACGAGAGCATTTCGTTCATAATAAAAAGATTGGATGTTCATCATGAAACGGTATGGAAAATTGTAAAAAAGTTAGAGGAAACTCATACAGCTCGAATCGACCAAGCCAAGGCAGAAAACAGTCTGTTCGCACATCGCAATTCCTCAAAAACGAGCGAGGAAATTTGAGCAGGAATGTTCGTTGCTCCTCCGGGATACTGGCCGCAGAGGCAGGAGTGAGTCAAAATCCATTGCGTCGACTATGAGAGAAGAAGCTCAAGAACTTGCTCTGTAAAATGCAGATGTGGCACAAGTTTACAGTCATTCATGGAAGAATGAGATGCGAAAAAAAATAATCGACACATCTTTAATCTCACGGAAGAAGGCATGGTACTCAATTTGGTCAACACTATTAGAAAAAATTCGACGTCCAGCAAAATCTCAACTATCAGAATGGCAGAGTTTGGAGCAGGAATGGGTTCGTGTAGGGCGAAGGAGTGAATTTACGTCAGTTTTCAGCGTCAGTGAAGGTCAGATCTGTATTCACTGCTACTAGACGGTCTCTCTTTTTTCATTTTTTGTTAGTGAGGGATTAAGATTAACTGGCAGCATAATATTTCGGACATCTTAGCAACAGAAGTAGTCTCGTGTAGTGTTCACCTTGACTGCGGATCTTGGACCCTTAAAAGAACAAAACTCTGCTCCATCACACACATCCAAAATCACACATGTTAAAAAAATAGTTTATTGTGGTACACATTGCTGCGGTTAACAACGAAGACCCTTAGAGAGTTCGGATCATACATTATTGTGATAACCATTTTAAAAAGCAGAGACTGCAGTTCTTATACTTCGTTTGATAATCTGAATGTGCTTCTAAAATGGACTCAGTTCCCACGAGATAGGTTGAGTGTCATTTGTGAAGTCTTCGAACACAACTCGGGGATATAACCAAGAATAATGAAGACAAATTGGATAATTTTGTCATTGTTAAAACTTTCCCTACCTCTAATTCAATAACATGAAATTTCACTCTAAATACTTTTCCATCAAAAACCCTGACAATCCTTGTGTTGCTATGATTTCAGCCTCACCTATACATTTGAAATCATTTCGAGAAAAACGACAAAGTTCAAAAAGACATCTACTCAGTTTCTTGACTGAAAGTATGTACGATTGCAGGGCAGCTCAAATAGATGTATAAATTTAAGCCTTTGAAAACAGTGCGTTCTCCCATGAAATAATATGGTACTTGAAAAACGAAAGTGATAATATGATGAGCAGACTCACTACACGATATAAATTTTTGCGGGTACAAATTTAAAACTCAATCGCTTTCGAAGTCCATTGCGTCAAGTTTTCATCAATGAACTCAATGGTCTAGTTGAGTTTCAAATTTGTAAAAACAATGTAGAATCTGAGCGTTCGTCATTCGTTATTTTACGATAAATTTTTACGCTGATAGCATTCATTTTCCTGATTCACGGCTCATCAGAGATTACCGGTTCACGCGAATTAAAGCCTCAGTATGTCTGAAACCCAGTCTAACTTTTTCGCAGCCTACATGCATGTTTTTCGCCGCCCCATTAATTAAATCGCTTTGGCGGTGATAAACATGCATGCTCAGGCGAAAAAGTTAGACTGGGAAGTGCAGTAGCAACCAATAATTAGGGGAATACGAACAAAAACCTGCTCTTGCATATTACTATGGGAAATTTTTCGCACATCCTTTTGTACAGAGTCACATCGTTTAGGCATAAAGGTGGGCTGTAGCTTTGCCTCCTTCTGTTGTTTGTTGCTGAGTTGGGACTTATGGTGTGTCTGATCGTCTGTCGCGCTGTCCAAAAATTAAGAGGACTGAGAAAGGAATTAGGAAACCAAGGAAGTGGTCACTTCCTTACTTGTCCGTCGATGCATGTAAAGAAAGAGTAATTTCGTTTCAGTTTCATTTCCTAGAGCCCCGAATTCTTACTGTGTTTTCTTCAAAATTTAGAAATATACTTTGCCCACATTCTCTCATGTTTATTTTGGTTTCATAACTTCCATGAGAAATGTTGTATGGGCTCCATTAAATAAAAGATTCATGAAAATTAATTCTGCTGCAGCTAAAAGTTAATCACTTAATGTTTTTCCCGCCTAATTTGCTACCTAACATTTGGTTTAGAAATCAAGCTCCTAGCAAATTGGATACGAGCCTTTTGTGCTTCGCGTAGCAATTGTGCTGGGGGGTACAAAAAACGGAACTTTTTAGCAATCCAATAAAACGAAGGGTTATGGAAGAAATATATTTCATTCATAGTAATTGAAACGTTCAAACATGCCACTTGAAAAACAGTGATTTAATTTTCATTTTTTTCAATTCCATCCCGTAGATGGCGTCCCCCTGTACGAATGCATTCTTGAAACCTGCTGTTGAGATTCCTTATTGACCGCAGCAACATCTCAGCGGTATACTGTGAATTTCATCCTGAATTCTCTGCTTTGACTCATTCAGAGTCCTTGGTCGAGTGCTGCACACTTAAATCTTGAGATAGTCACACAAGTAAAAATCACAAAGGAACAAACCTGGCGATATGGGGGGCAAGGGGACGTTAGTGAATCTTGAGATCACACGGTTACCGAATAATTCTCGCACACAGAGCCTCAGTAATGCATACAATGGCACACCATCAGTGGGCCACGTCAAATTAATTGAGCATCGCTTGCCATTTAGCACTAATTAGTGGTGTACCATTATACACTAATTAGGTTGGCTTATTGGCTAGAACTCATTTGGGTTGGCTTGGGTTGTCTTGGATTGGCTTAGATTGGCTTAGACTGGCTTGGGTTGGCTTGGGCTTTTTCGAGTGGGCTTCGGTCGACTTTGAGAGGCTCGGATTGGCTTAAGTGGGCTTGGGTTAGTCGCCACACTCACCTTTAATGCATGATACCTCATACTGAAATGGAAGATCAACTTAGCAAGAATCAGCTTCTTTCATTTGGATCTTCTGGGATTAATAATGTTCTACTCCCATGATAAAAGATTTTATTTTTACTTCTATTGCATAATATTTACTTCAAACTTGAAATCGAGAGAGCTGTAAAATAGTAAAGTATAAATGTGGAATCGTGACATAAAATTTACCAATAATCAATTGATAGAAGGCTCATGGATGAACTCGAACCATTAGCATACAAGTGAAATGGAGCTAGTGGCATGTTGAAAAGCCAGACAAATCACCACATGACAGAATTTCAGCAGTGTATTTTGAGCGTTTTCAGTCAGTGGCACGCATAGAATGTCTCGCTAGCTTTTCTCGCTGCATCTCAGTTGTTTGTGTCCTGTCAAATTTGAGCTCATCAAGAGTCAGCGAGACCCATTAGTGCGGAGACAAGATTTTGCCTCTAAACGCAGTCATCCTTCACTGAGGGAATCCCTGAGCAGATATTTGGTACAGCAAAGCACAAGCCCTTATCTCTCGTTGTAGTTACGACTCATTTAAGCATAGTTATCCAGTAGAAGAAAAAAGGCCCTCCAAGAAGATTGTGGTTAAATTTTTATGGAGTTCAACTATGAATGACGGAGCGAAGAATAGAGCTTTGATTGATAACATTGTTTTCAAAAAGAAAAAAAAAGAAAAAGTTTATGTTTGAACTTCAAAGAAGTCATTCACAATAAGATTTGGTCCGTAATGAAGAGTGATATACGGCACACGAACTTAATAATTAACTTTGAAGTGAAGGGTAAAAACTTAATAAAAATATTAATCTTCTTGCTCGGGATGAACTGACTGGGTATCGTTTTACTGGGGCTTACGTTTCAGAATGAAAGCGACTCTACAATATGAAGGTCAATAGGGCTGGAAACAGAGACATTGCACACTAGATCAGTGGTTCTTAACCTGGGGTGCGCACCCTACCCCCCATTTGGGGGGCGTGAGCGGATTCCAAGGGGGCTCTAGCCTCCTCAGTAAAGTCTGGTTTTTCCCAGTAATGTTTTCGACAACCGAAAATCTTGTGACTCTCTAGACAACAAAAAAGGAAGACTTCAATGATTTAGATTTGTAGTTCTCCTGGGTCGAATACCAAACAGTTTACCCTTTGATCGCACAAAAGGCTCTTCAGGTTATTCTGATGTTTGGATTCACATATTTATGTGAAACTGCGTTTTTCGCGCTCGTAGCCATCAAAAATAAATGTAGAAATTGTATGAGGGTCGCAGAAGATTTTCGTTGCGCACTTTCTAGCATTCTGCCTCGCATTCAAAATTTAGTGTCAAAGAAACAAAACCAAATAACCTCTGATTCTTTTTTTGGGCATCTAATTGCAATGAAGCAGTATCAGATTTGTAAATGTTGTACATTTGTGTAAATGTACCTTCAGATGTGTAATATTCAGATATTAAGATGTGTAAATGTTGTACGACGTAATACATGTATAGTAAAAACTATTATGATGAATGTACTGTTAAAACTATTATGATATATGTATTGCAAATAAATTAAAATAAATGTCAATTGATTCATATTGAATGAAATAAAATCAATGTATTTAATAAACAATCAATGTTTTTGTTTCTG
The DNA here is from genome assembly GCA_014220935.1 of Platorchestia sp. MABIK. NCBI lineage: Eukaryota > Metazoa > Arthropoda > Malacostraca > Amphipoda > Talitridae > Platorchestia > Platorchestia sp. MABIK. The sequence goes on along the minus strand of JACJUY010000967.1, from coordinate 127,343 downwards.
CGTTAACCTACATTGCCTGGACACAAGTATTTGCCTCCACAACTTAATTTTTCGGTATATCAAAGACTTCGAATTCTGGGTTGTGATAAAGATTACTTAAGGTTTAGCTAGCATTTCTTAAACAGACTAGCGAAACAGAGTGGACAAAATTACCGATATCATAAAAAATTAAATGAACGACAATAACATAGGACGAAAGCATTTAGCCACACTTTATAAGCCTTTGTTAAGTATCTTTAAATTTAAGTATCTTTATTGCATTGCCTCCTGGAAGTATTTGAAGGTTTCTAGAAACTCTTATAAGCATATTTGAAGTCAAACAACTATGATCAGCGTTATCATTTACTGTCAAGATTTCCATGAAAGCGGACCTCAGTGACAACATGCCGAAAGTCAAAGAAGTTCCAGAAGCCATTCGAAAGCAAATAGTTGGACTTCGTAATGAAGGATTAACGTCCTGGGAAATCGCTGAAGGTGTTAAGCGTCCATACTCAAATTTTGGAGCTATTGTTCGGAAGTGTCAAGCGACGGATGCAATCTGAAATTTGCCAGGGGCAGGAGCTCTTCGCAAGATCAAAGATCGCTGTCGAAGGTATATGCTTTGTAAAGTGACTAATTGAACCCACGACAATCCGTTAAGATCTGCAACAAGAATTTTAGTTTCAGAGTGGGCGTAAGTCTAAAAATCATTTGTAGAGAATTGCACCGTAGTGATCTACGGACCTTCACCTTTCGTAGGACTCTTCTTTTTACAGCTAAACATGAGAAGAACCGTTTGAAGTTTGCGAAAGACCATCTTGACAAAGGTTATGAGTTTTGAGAAAGGGTTGTGTGGTCCGACGAAAGTAAAATTGAGCTCTTTGGCCAAAATGACTCTCGTCATGTTGGGAGAAGACCAGAGACTGCCTATGATCCTAGTAACACCCTCCCTACTGTCAAGCATAGAGGAAGCAATATCATGGTGTCGGGCTTTTCCATTTCTCAGGGTGTAGGGGAACTCCACATCATGGATTTCAAAATAGATAGTTCTATTTACCGGCAAATACTGGAACATAAGCTGATTCCAAGGACAAAAAAATTATTTGGGCGACGCAAGTGGGTCTTCAGCAAGACAATGACGGCCAAGTTAGCGAAGGAGTGGTTGGCTTCTAAGAAAATTAGTGCTCTCCCATGGCCCAGTCTGTCTCTTGACCTCAATCCCTTAGCAAATTTGTAGAAAATACTAAAATCAACAGTGCAGAAAAGGAGCCCTAAAATCTTGCAGAAAAAGGAAAATCTGCGTTGAAGAATGGAACAAGATTCCACCAAAAGAGTGTCAGAAGGTAGTTTCAAACTACAACAACCGTCTCCATGCTGTAATTGCAAACAAGGGCCATGTAACTATGTATTATATTTTGTTTTGTTTTGACAAATAATTTTGTAACTAGTTTTTTTTTGGGGGGTATGCAATAAGTACCCCATTTAATTTTTCTGCTGTTATGATATTCTGTTGAATTATAAAGGGTTCTCTGAACCATTTGCAATCTTTACCCCAACACAGAACTCGAAGTCTTTAAAATACACAGAAAATTAAGCTGTGCAAATACTTGAGTTCAGGTATTGTAAGTGCCACATTTATTCAAAAACACTAAGAGGGCTCGAAGGAAAAAATACATCCTTACGGGGGCGTGGGAGTAAAAAGATTAAGAACCACATTAAATTAAGGGAGTAAAAAATTTTAACGAACAATAATCATTGCACTGATCAGGATAGGAGCAGATGGCTGACTGATACGAACTAGCAAGAAAGAGATCGGCATCTTGTACTGGCATGCTCAGCAACGCGAACACGCAGCGCTCTTGAGGTAGAGCCCGTATGTTCAGACGCATATTGTGCATTTCATCTTGATGTATGACGGAAGAGAGTATACCGTTTGAGAGTTTATCTTTTCAGATGAAAAATCATCGAATCCAACATTTATTAATGAGAACAATATGAAAGTTAATATGCATCAAATTTTTCAATAAAAGAAACGTGATGTGACGGACATTTGCAGGTACGAGCTTATTGTCTCTATATGAGAACGAAAGACTGAGTGGGAGATGAGAATACATCACGTCATTTCGTAAGTTCAATCCGAATTTTGTAATATCAAAACACGAGTAATTAAATGTATTCATTTTTTGTAATGTAACGACCTTTTTAGTTCGAAAATTGTCCCTTAAAATTTACAATATGCTTAGATGCATGCTTATAATCCTACAGAAAAATGTTTCAACTTAAGTTCATGTCCGACCTCAAAAACTTGAGCCCCAAACTATATAAGTAGTTATTTTCTTTTACTCCTGATTTTCTCCAATAACGCAACATTTGATTGACGGCAAGTTGCTTCTATCGATTTCATTTCAGGTTCAATGACACAATTTTAGTGATTGACATGGACTCATTGATTCAGCTCATATGCACTGTGCACAACAACAATTAAATAAACCCGCAGGCACGTTTTGAAATAGCATTATCTTTGCTGGTAAATATACCAAAAAACTTTTGAAATACCGTAATGTCACGTAAAAAATAGGAATCCCTCCATACCTACAACAAAAAGCCCCTTTACAGAGGACACTTATTACTCTTTGAGGGTGATTTCCTCCGCAACTAAACAGATTTCATGTCTTCCAACATTTATTTGTCCGAAGCCTTTTCAGAAATCATCAAAGATTTTGTTCAGTTTGGCTCGACCAGTGAAGGGAAAATTTTAAATAACTCATTATTTCTCATTAGAGCGATTTTTCCAATGACCAACTGTATAAACTATTTGATTTTTCGAATGACTATATCACTTCTTAAATTCCAGCAAACCAACGTTCATTTAACAATCCACTCGCTCGCAGCATAAAAACTCGCGCTCTCTCGAAAATGACGGTAAAAATTCTATCATTGATCTACAAGAATAAATGAGCAATTCTTTCGGAATGTTTCGGATGAGCGAGCTCACCGTGAAAGCCATCACAGAGACCCGATTTGCGTCATCGTAGCAGAAGTGCCGTGACACGGGCGCGTGGCAGGCTATCCAATCAATGGTAATGCACATGGCGGAAAGTTCCGCGATTTAAGGCGTGTGTAATGTCTTTGCCAAGAGTGAGCGAGTGTCGCGACTTTTCTCAAAGTTTTCCCCTGAGAGAACAACCGAGACTTTAGTGTTCTATTTTGGAGATAATTACGACCTCTTTTAGAGGATCATGTCTAATTTCATTCATTGTCCTGTGGGTTGTCTGGCCCGTGCAGGAGGACTTAAGACAATATACTGAATGTTTAAAGGATTTTTTTGCTATGTTATCGAACTTATAACCATAATGAAATGAAGTCTTTTTATCGACCTTCCGTTGTTATACACGTGTCCGTAATGTGCACGTGGTATCTTGCTAGCACGAATTGGATACATGACGAATTTTAATTTGAACGTTCCTGAAATAATTGCATTCTTTGAGCACTAACGAACAAAAATTTTTCACACAAGAAAGTTATTATTGGGTATGATATCCATTCCCGTTAATTAATCTACAAATACGCCTGTTGCTTACTGTGAGAGAACACTGAGCATAGACACAAAAGCACAATAGTTACTTGTCGGATAGATTCGCGGTGAAAGCTTCCCAATTGAAAATCAAGGACGTATCGCCGGTGGATTACGGACGTGACGGTCGATTATGTGCGATTTATAGGCTGGTCGGCCTGCTCTGCCTAAACACTCCCTCAACGCGTTCTCAACTACACGCGGTCGAGCTCGGACGTGAAACTCATTGTTGGCCATGGACGATTTGAAGGCACAAAATTCTCAGTTGGTTGATGGCCGTAACATTTGAGAGCGGCCATCCGTGGTTTACAGCCTTCCAAATGTATGCTGCCGGTAGTGTGCTGCAGGTGGTGAGTTGCAGGTGGTGTGCTGCAGCTAGGTAGTGTGTTGCAGGTGCATGCTGCAGGAAGTGTGCTGCAGGTAGTGTGCTGCAGGTGGTGTGCTGCAGGTGGTGCGTTACAGGTGGTGTGCTGCAGGTGGTG
>JACJUY010000967.1:103956-117524 GCA_014220935.1 Platorchestia sp. MABIK | reverse complement strand
CCGACTGTACTGCTGAAATCCATTCATGTCCTTTATAAAAATGTGAGAAATATAAGTGTACGATAATTTTTACCTGGTATGCTAAAATAAATTCTAAAAAAGGTAGTGAAATCATTGAAATACAATTAATTTACGCCGGTATGCAAATGAGCAATTTACTTAGTGGTACACATATGTCCTAAAACGTAGTCCACATGTTGCCTCCATACTAAATAATGCCTTCCTTTTCCTCTCTTTAGATCGCATTTGTTGCGGAAAGGGAGGCTTAAATTAACCAATAATCTAATCTAAAATGTAAACGAGCGTTGAAAGGAACTTTGTGATATGCAAATTTTATTCCCATCCTTATGTTTATGTAGTTAATATTTGTTTGTTACATACAGCATTTTAAACGGATTGTGATTCTATGTTTTATTCCTAAATTATTTTGGTGTGCCATTGGTGGGAAGGCTGTGATTAATGGAAGTAAGATATTCATGTAAATTTTAATGTAGAGAATGTTTAATTTTTGTAATAAAAGTTAAAGAAAGAGTGAGATTCCATGTCCTTTCTAATGTATTGTCTAATGTACCTGAGCTCCCGGTTGCACGTGCATCGATCTCATTGGGATGTACAATAGTGTACTGAGCTTATTGGGCCAATACATTCACAATGCATTAAGTGTGAATGTATTGTAAGATCCAAAGATTCCAGTGCAATATTGTACACCCCGTGAGGCGAGGCACGAGCAACTGGGAGCGATTTTTTAACCTATAATCCATGGACGGCCAGCCGCGATTCGAATCTGGTTCTGAGGCGGTACACGGCCGGTAGGTAAGGCGGGTCACGGGTGATTCGCGGGCGATTTTGTATCCGATAATGTGGACATTTAACCTCTAAACCGCGCGTATTCCAACCAAAAAACAACCGAATTGCCAACGCCGTACCACCGGCGATACGGCCTTAATTTTCAATTGGGTTAGACCGCCGCGCATGTAATGCAAGACGAGTCATTCAATTCGTAGTTTCGGCCAACTGAAACTGTTGCATAAAGAAGAAATTGATATCTGAACTCAAAAAAAAACATAGCACCAGCACTTAAATGGGTTTTACCATCCGTTAACCATTTGTGATAGAATGATTTTTCTTTTTGAGCGGGAGTGACTTCACATTAAAAAACACACAACTTCTAAGTTGCTTTGATCGCGAAACTTCAAGCAAAATTTTCTCTTTTCTCTTTCTTCATGTACGCCCAAGCATTGCCCGCCAGCGTTGTTGTTCATAACATCGTCCTGGCAAACGTCATTAAATCGGCGAGTGTGGGATGATTTATTCATCTCATCAATTCGTGGACTTCATGAAGAGTCCTGGAAACTCACTTCAATTCCATCTCTTTCATTTATTATCTTTGCCGCGGTGTTTTTCCACATTGTTTTTTCAGGTGGCGCACACGCGGAAGCGATTTGAGCAAGTGCGTCATCGCGCCGCTCTCTCTCTGACGTCAGAGGACGGCGAGATCATTCTTCTCTGCGCTGCTGTCGGAAAGTTCGATGCAAGCTAAACAGACAGGACGAGTGCCGCTCTAATTGCTTTAGCAATCAATAGCGCAGATTGCATAAGCTGCGAAGGGTGACGTCAAAGAGTTGAATTACTACTCTCTATTCGTGAATTGAAAACTTCTGCGCGCTTGATTGACTTAACACAAATGGGAGATGTATACTAAACTTCGTCTTCAAAAATGAAGGTTATTACTTGTTTACTTGATTAAACTCTTTATTATTCAACGGCGTTGACGCTCAAGTTTGGAAGGTAATAATGAGCGAAGCCAATGAACGCCTCAATATGAGTCTACAGTTGTCATTCCCTGTGCTAGGTCGTCAATTGGCTGTATTTAATTTTTGCTGTCATACCAGCCTATGAATACATGATTTTACGAAGTTCTGTTCGTCGTGTTCCATGATGTCTTGAATACGAATAAGTAATAATTTAAATGAGCGTAATCATCTTCGTGCAATTGTTGAGAGATATAGGAACTTTACATTCAGTTCCCCAGCGGTTACAAAAAGGAAAATATGAAGAGCGTTTTAACTGACCTAAGATGAAACTAAAACTCTCAGATATTAAAAAAAGAACAGCTTGAGTTTGTCACCTCAACTTCAAATGTTCTGTCTGCTACCTGCGTTGTTTTGTCAAATTTGACTGGAATAGAAGCCGAAATGTTGAAATTGTGTGATACAATGGAAAATTATTTTTAAAGACCGAATAACTTACAAAATCCCATATAAATTCGTTTCGATGTTGAAATGAAATTACGTTGCTGATGCCATTAGGAGAAAGAATATTCAAATTTTCCCATTGATAAATCTTCAAACTTGGAACAAGACGAGTCATTATGTAAGTTGGTAAGAGAAAATTACCTTGAAATTGTTTTCTTCTAGTGCCATCCTTTAGATGTCTACAGTTACTAATGAGCTAGCTTCAAAGCGTAAAATTTTAATAACATTTGGCATGCACTCCTTGCTGAGCTTTGACACTCCCAGGCGCTCGTGATGCCCTGCGTGACCCGTTGTGTGAAGGAGAGGCGAGACTCGCGTGGAGCGGCGGCTCTCTTATTCCAATGCAAACTGAAAATATCGGAAAATATCTTGCTACTGGAGATAATACGCTGAATACTACTTTTCACGTTCGCTATGAATTAGTACATATGTGTACTACGTAGTAAATTGCTCATTTACGTCCAAATAAAAATGGCCACCATTTCACTGATTCCACCACCTTCATTTAAATTAGACCATGGCGTACAAGGTAAAATTTTATCATGTCACCATGTTTTTCCCGCTTGTTGGAAAGGATAAGAATGTAATCAAGCTGTACAGATGGCTTTTCAATTCTACTTCTTCTAACCTAACCCAACTGATTGTAGCAACCGCGGAAACGTACGTAGTGAACGTGTTAAATATGACAACCCACACTTCGCATTTTCATCCATCGTTTTCTACAATTGACATCTTACATACTACTTGACTTCACTTGTGTTTACCTAGCATCTCCTGCATTCGATGCAGTTCCTCATCAGTGTCCTTTGGATATCTTGTACCAAATAAAAGTAAGCGTAAATCGTAGCTAAATAAGTTAAAATGGCGAAAGAGATATCCAGAGATAAGGCTTCATCCGGTTGAGCACATCAACTTCAATCATTTCTCTCTAAAACGCTAGAAAAATGTACTCCATTCCATGAAAGTTATATGTGTCCAATCTATGTATCATTGTCTTTTTGAACTGTTCAACTCTACATGTGAGAGCGGAGTACTTTCTTCGTTGTTGCTTCTTGGTAGAGTAAAATAATCTCTCTCTGTGCTAAAACGTTACCTATAATTCGAAAACGTAACCTAGATGCTAAATGCTTCCGTAAATCAAATTTTATACGAAAAAAATTAAACTCAAAGATGATCTTCGAAAAAAGTCGAACTTGGCTCCTATGCTACACGACGAGGGTTGCGGCGAGTGCAAGGGAGCGGACAAGGAATCATTTAAAGCAGCACGCCCGCTGTCGCGCCTCTCATTCCAGTACGAGCTACAGCTGCGTGCCTGGAGCAGCTGCGCCGCACATTTGCCCAAGTCGTCGGAATCGATTTTCGCTGACATATCTTGTTCCTACATATGAGGGTATTCATAAATCCTTTCAAAAATGCTTTCCACTGAGCTTACGTGTTCTCTGTTAAACCTCATGGTGGAGAATTTGTCATGCGCAAATTCATTTTGAGGTGAAGAATAGCACGTTTCATGAGCATCAAGTGCACTTTAATGACATTTCTAAAAATAGCACGTCAGAGAAAAACTCCAGAATGTGCATAGTTATTTTCAAATGTTTGCCTTATAACGACCCAGGCTACAGCACGTGCAAGGTAAAAGGTGATGCGACCAAATGACCGTGGGGTGTACCCCTTTCCCTTTCAAATAAAAATGTGAAGGAGAATTCAAATTGCTAGACTAGGTATAGAGTTAATCTTAATTCTGTCTAAAATATTCAACCCGTAAGCTTTAAATCATACATATAATAAGGTCTACAGAATTTCTTTAACCTAGTAGAATATCCTGTAAGAAATCCCTACAATTTCAACCTGATTACACTTGTACATTATCACCTGCATTTCATGAAACAATAAAACGACATTTCTATCAGTTAGCGGGAACAAAAGTTCTTTTCGACATTGGCATGGCAAAACAGATCTCATGGGTCCTAGCAAATTTTCACAATTCGAACATAATATTTAACGACAATGACACTTGAAAATTATAAAAACATTGTTCTAATCCCGACGTAATTTTATATTTTACTTGAAACAAGTACTCATGTGCATTATGAGCCTATGTGGACCTGATGGTCAGGTGCGTACAGGTTGCTGGTGACAGTATTTCAGCATCATAATTTAACCTTTTTTGTTCAACTAATTCTCTATTACAACGTCTCAAACATCTCGAGAAGTTCAAGTCTAACTTTCTTAGGAATGAGTCAGTCAAAGTTCAACGTTGAGAGTATTGGGAATCGTAAAACCACACACGGAAACTGTATTTATTATTAAAATTTCAGATTGACTTTTTAATTGAGTTTATGTGTAATTTATGAGTTACCATCTCTGATGTAAATTCAAGTGCTGTCACGTAATTGTGAAGAAGCAATGAAGGTTGAAATGAAATGAAGGAAGTCAAATCCTTTTGCAGAGCCGCGAACCCAAGTCGAGTGAATTCTCCTGTGAACCTGATGAACAAATTCTGGTACACGACCAAAAGAATGAGACCTTGAGCAATGCCCGTAGGGGAAATTATCAAACGGGAGCCTAGAGAAAAGTTCCACGCAAAAATGAGTCCGCCGTCGTTCGATGTGAAAAATGAAGCTTCGTTAAAAATAATCCCATGAACTCAGGCTGTGAATTAATGGCGAAAAATATATCCTCAGGTTATTTTGGTGGTTGAAATTGTCTTGCCAATGCTTTATACGTATAGTAAAATTCTGCAGCAAAAATTTCCAATCAAGATAATTTTGTCCATTCACCAACCACCAGATCGCTTTAATTATGATTGAGTCTTGCGTTACAGTAAAAAAATTTTCTTTCAAGAAGTGTGACAATGATATGAGTTAAAAAACTATCATGAATAGCTTTTTGTTTAGCATATTCAAGAGATCATTCACCTCTACAGTTCAACTCAAGTTCGTATTCACGCAAAATTTTCAAAGATTGAAATACCGTTTTGAAAAGAGCAATGATTCGTTAACTTTGAAGAAGTAACCACAGAAAACCAGCTGTGAACAACATACTTTCAGTCATTTGAAAAAACCTGAAATTCTTCAACTCCAAATGAGAAAACAAAAATAGCAGCCGCGACTACCAAAACAAAAAAGGCGGTCGGAAAGGGTGGGAGAGTAAACGCTACGTTACCAAGAACCCTGCAGCCAAATACTGCACTTTCATGATTTCCAACCAACAAATTGGAATTTTGTGAGAAAAAATTTCAGTGCATCTCCTGAGAGTTCAAATGACTAATTTACTTTCTCTTCTCGTATTTCGAAATCCTGTATTGGTTTACTGTATTGGTTTTCGTATTATTGATTACTCACATAATCTAATATTTACATCTCAAGATAGAGCCGCGCCTCGTGCACACTTGAGACTTTTTATAGTTTTTGACTTAGCTGTGAGTGGATCTCACCGAAAAGAAACTTCAGTGGCCAATTTTATGGCCACACAAAGACGCTGAATTCGTCGATCTTGTTTTTCGTCGCCATGCAGCGGCTTTGGTCTTCAATAACAATCTGTTTAATGAAAATGCTCAACTTCCTACAGTTTCAGATCATTTAAATGGTCTGGCTGGCCATAAAAATGTTTTAACAGTTCATGAGTTACTATAGTAAATTAAAAAAGGAAAGTCCAGTGAATGAAAAACAGAATTTTAAAATATTTCAAATAAATCCTATTTGAAGTACTAACTGACCTTCTTAAAATTAAAGTTTTTTGTTATGAACGTTCAACAATGTCATTTAATTATCAGGAATGAGATAATTTATTTAGTTTCATATGTAAGCATTAACAACGCATGTTATAAACGAGAGTATGACTGCGAATCAAAGTAAACTTTATCTTTTTCCTTCATTTCCAATTAGAGAAGTGCAGTTTACTGATACGACGCCAAAAACCAGAAATGCCCAGACACTGAGCATGAGTCATCGACGTCGGCATGGCGGACCGCTAGATTGTAACCTCAGGCATCATCACTCAGCGCACAGGCACAGCGGGGCCACGCAGTGCTGCCACGGTGTGCTGCACTAGCATGTCACCTGTACAGTGTACATGCAGAGGTTAGCGTCATCTCAGCAGACAACTTTTAGGTGATTGTTAAGCCCATTTATTGTTAACTTCACTAATTAAGGCTGAGCGTACTCATTTGCTAATCTCTTCGCTTCACAGGAATAACATCATATTGACAGTGAACTGCCACATGGCGATATTTACGTAAAAGTTTTATCCTGACCCTATCGCTACCTAAAAGTGCTGTAGAGAAATGCATTTAAACTGTTTCATGTTAATTCCTGTAAATTTAATTGAACTTTTAAACATTTGATCGAGCGAAAATGAGTTGAAAAAGCTGATTTGAAACTATTAGAAGAGCTAAAAGATTGTATAAACTTACGTATAAGTGTTTTTTTCTTCCAAAAATTCGAGATTAATTACTTCAGGCGATATATTTTGCACATTTTTCCAAACACTTCTTAAATTCTTTTACTTTCGTACAACGTTGAAGTCCTTGACATATCACCATATTTACATAACAATGTATGCCCTGAAAATTCATCAAGGGGACATTCAGATGCAACAAAGAGTCGGAGTCAAGAATGCGAATGAGAGCGCCGTCTTCTGAGAAGCGACTTGACTGCCATTCCGACAGCGCTGCGTATCGGAGGCCCCAATGTGGTGCGGAGGTCTCTTCTCAACCGCCTAGCTCGGCGACGTGGTAAAACAAATCAGAACACCCAAGAGTAGATAGGGAGATAATCCGTGCTTCGATCAGAGTTTTTATCAATGTAAATATCATACTTAATAGAGAATGAGTAGCATCACCATTGCAATCAGAGAAAATCATGAGAAAATAACGCATTGTTAATTTTCTGAGCTTCATAATTATCGCATACCAGTCTCAAATGATGCAAAAATTTCGCCTAATTTACCTAAGAGAAAGTTCTAAGATGCGTCTTCATCTAAAGACATGTCAGCTTGATACTCTTTCAACAGCTGCCCATTTTATATCCTGAATGCAATTGACGCGATTTTTTGACAGAATAGACCTTTCTAACACATAAATAACTCTGAATACTGAATATTTACATGCTTTCTGGTAAGTTTTACATGATAGCAAATTCACTGAGTTATGCATTAAAAAAGATTGACCTGATTTATTAAAGATATAAATCAAATTTTTTATTCCTGCCATAAGCTAATTTATTTTGATGGAGGCTCTCATGCTGCAATAAGAAGCCATTATAGCTAGAAACTCAATATGTACTAAAACTTCAATTGAAACCTTCTCCTGAAATTGTAGTTTCATTTTTCCGAAAATGATCTACAGGTATTATCACTCAACAGTCGAAAAGGTTATCAAAAACTTTTCTAGATTCTGTGACTAACCATTACCGCCATTAGGAGAGTGCATTCATTTCACGCTCTGGGAAACAGCGATAAGGATGTGAAATATCACCCTTCCGAACACGGTCGTATGACAACTCGAAACATTAGTTATATAATGTTCACTTTTTGAAAATCAGAATATCTCCACTTCTAAGTTCAATTAAGTAATAAAACTCTGATGTCGCTAGAGGAGGTGGAGCCACTTATTGAAGTTGTACACCTTGTTTAACAAGTTTAATTAGTGGTACGAATGCTTTGCTCATTTTTCTTGAAAAATATTAATGACAAATTTAAAAATGAACTAGCGACAAACCGATTAAACATTGAATGTTGTTGCTTTTTATTCGACATGGCTTCCATTTGTACACGTCGGAGACGCTTCGTAAACGATCTGTCTCGTCATTTATAAGTTTTACAAGATATGAACCTACCCTACGGCGAGTATTGCTTTCAGAACATCGAAGTTTTTGTGACATGCTTTTGAGTCTCCTGGACTTCAAAGCGAAGCAGATACTGTAATCGAGAGGATTCAGATCTGGTGATAGAGGAGGCCAATTTTTCTTTGATATGAAATGGGTAACTTAGGATGCCAACTACTGTAGTGTTTTATTTGTTCCATGAAAAGTGTCAATTTATTCTAATATGATCATCACGTTTAATTTATTTGTTTTAGCCCAGAGCCATGATGATTTCGATCTTAGAGTGAAGTTCCTGTAATTTTATTGGTTCGTTTTGATCTCTTAATAAATAATAATTACGATATTTTCATATTTCAAAAACAGCCGACACACTCACCTTGACCAATTTATTGATTTTTCGCTTTCAGTGAATCGTTTTACTATCCCCCAAACAAACAGTCTTTCTACGCGTAATGATATCTGGATCACCAATGGAGGTTTACTTGCCATATGTAACTCTCCTAGCGCAATTCTTTCTCACAAATTTTTAGACATTTTGAAAAATATCATACCTGAAAATCAAAGAAACACTTTAATGAGCAAAATGTTTAATGAAAAATGCACTTGTGCGATAAAATATTTCAGTTCGGAAGCAAAATGTAAAAATAAGTACTGTGCACCCTTTTCACTTACTCTAAAAAAAAATCGGAGATACAGCGATGTGTTCGGCTCAATGTGCATACTGGTTTGGTTTGGTCTGTGCGGCTGGAACGGCAGGTTATGGCCAGCGCACTACGCTTCTGTTGAACTCACGCAGGAGCGGTCAGGGGGCGCATGTTAATTAGGCGCAGATTGACATCAAAGGCAGACTTGTTCATGCCATCCTGGAGCACAATAATGCAGCGATTCCTGTTAAATGAGAACAGCTTCTCGCTGCTCTGTTGTTTCATTGTAAGCGCATGGAAATGATCAAATGAGCAATTCAAATTGGTGATTGGCTCTGATCGTTCTTGAAAAATAAAATGAAATGAGATAATATAGATGAAATTTCGTTCCAACATTTACATCCATGCTTTTATACAGAGTCCAAGCACAATTGACGCATTTAACAGCCTTTGTTTACATTGGGAAAAATTCTTTTCACTTAGAAATCAGCTCAGTATCTCCAGTGGTTTTCTGCAGTTCCGTGCACTTCAGGGCTGATTTAGAGCAGCACAAAATTCTAATAGTTCTAATTGGAGCAAAGATCAGTTGCGACCACGAATAATCTAGTACCGTGGAAACTTCAAGTACGTTACTGCAGTGAATACTGCCAGATGACTCTACCGTATGGGCCATAAAAAGTAAACCTAACTTTACATGTTAATAACTTTGGATTAGGATATTTTAGCTTTATTTCCTGCATTACACACAGAGAGATATGTATTTTGACGACAAAGCTTTAGGTCTGAGTGTAAATAATGTTCAAGTCGTCTTAAAATTTACATTTAAACGTAAATTTTCGAGTAACTAAGCCCATCGTTAAACAACTAACGAAGGAGCAACGCATTTTCATCAACAACGCCTACGCGGGAACAAAGAGTATAGAGGAAGTTCGAAATAAATTCGAAGAGATTTCCTAAAAGCAGCGCTCATTATAACTCGTTATAACTCGTTTATCTATATAATACCCTGCTTGTTCCTTCCTTAAGCGGCCCATAGACGATCGATTTTATTGTTAATATAATTGACAATAATGAATATTGACAATTTCATTGATCGTCTGTAGGCTTGATTGACGACCGTCAATTAATTGACTTAGTGGGGAAAAAAATTCATCAACATATTGAGTCAGTGATATTGAAAATTAAATTGATCGTCTATGGGCCGCATTAGATAGTTAGTTACTTGGTTACTCTGTCCGTAAAGCGGTCCATAGACGATCAATTTAATTGTCAATATCATTGACTAAATATATTGATGAGATTTTTTGTTGCCCGCAAACGGCGTCAATCTTTTCATCAATATAATTGATGAAAAACCGTCATTTGCTTTTCGGTCGCCTTACCCAATTTAAAATCAAGGACATGTCGCCGGTACTGTGATGGTCGACGAAGAAACTACCATTGTAGCGCTAGCCTTGACACTTTCATCTCCCAGAAAATGTCCGCGTTAACGCAAGACATGGACAAAAAAATGGCTCAGGGAACGTGGCAGAATATTCGGAACCGACGCATTGCCCGAAGAATGACGTGCAAATAAGCCAGAAGATTTTAAGAACTATCTTTTAATGGACACTACATCATTTGATGAACTTTTGCATTTGGTCACTCCACAAAAAGTATATACCATGTATGAAGTACCAAGTTTTTACTTATCAAGATGATCTAAACAAGTAGGTAAACAACTATAAATAAAATAACTTACATTCAAATAATATAGTTTAATACTAAGCAATAAAAATCACTAGATATTTGAAGCAGCGTCCTCCAGCATGTAAAAAGTACCAGATCTGCGTGTACACAAAAATGAAATTCCAAGTATTCCCAGGTTTATACACTACGACTTTCAGAGCTAAGAATGAAATATTGACGAACCATCGATAAGAAATCAATTTGATTTGATTGCGTCAATATATTGAGTCAATTAATTGACGGTCGTCAATCAAGCCCACAGACAATCAATTAAATTGTCAATATGCACCATTGTCAATTATATTGACAATAAAATTGATCGTATATGGGCCGCTTTACGCTCTCGTCCGAGTTTTCGGTATCATGGATACCGAATTTCTGAGAGTTGCATAAAAAGGTCGCCGTTACATGCATTGATAGGTTGACATTTTATCAGGATAGAATAGGTTAGGATAGGTTAGGATAAGTTAGGATAGGTTAGGATAGGTTGGGATAGGTTAGGTATTGTTAGGTTAGGATAGGTTAGGTTAGCACAGGTTTAAGTAATGTTGACGGAATTTTGTCATTCGTCCACCGTTTTTTATGCTTGGCATATTATTAGGATCGGTTCGTTTGGGATAGGATATGATAGGTTAGAACATGTTAGGATAGGTTAGGTTAGAATAGGTTAGGTAATGTCACGGTAGAGGAAACAAGGTAGGGTCATTTCTATGGGGGAAAATACACTTCTTCTTGTTCGGCTAGTCAATATAAAGGATTTATTTCACACAAACTTTATGACGTCACCAAAACGCCATGTCGTTAGGCCAATAGTAGAGACGGATTTGGGGGTAGCAGTGCTACCAGAAGTAATATAAGCGCTGCCATTGGTTCGTTGCCGTGACGTCAGCAAACCCACACAGCCGATGAAAAAAGACTGGCTTGACCTTACCTTGTTTCCTTTGCCGTGGGTAATGTTGATGAAATTTGTTCACGGGTCCGCAGTTTTTTTATGTTTGACATATTATCAGGATAGCTTCGGTTACGATAGGATAGGTTTGTATATGCTAGGTTAGGATGGGCTAGGTAAGAATTTGCTATGTATGAATTTATTAGGTAATGTTGACCGAATGTTTTCACGGGTCTGCCTAGCTCAGGAGTTGGTTAAGTGATCGATTTCGACCCTTGGGGATCGAGGACAGAACTCAAGGGGTCGAAAAATTTATAGGAGTCGGAAGGGGGTCGATGAAAGAAAATAAAAAATCTAGTAGATTTTTCAAGACCTCGGATACAAATACACTTGTGTAGAAAAATTTGAAATTTGGTCAAATTTCAATTCCAAAATAAAAATGGAAAACTTCAATATAAATATGTTGTAAACCAAATTTAATGTTAAGAGTGAACAATTGCTTACAATGCAGTAACCGCAGTCGAGACAGCGTGCTCTAGTGACAGCTACTCAAAGCCTTACCTCCAGCGCAGTATGTATGTTTGTCTGACGTGTGCAGACGACGCGTACACAAAACATGCACTGCACAGAGAACCGAGTACACTCTCACTCCTTCCACGCCATACTTTATACAGGATACTTACTTGTATCAATTTTTAGTAATTGTTAACGATGTTGCATTGTATAGTTTTCTGTTCTTACTGAGTCGATACGATATAATAGCTCTGATCGGATTTTGGTCATATACTTTGTCGTTGAACGAATTTGAACGAGCTCGTAACACGTTCGAAACAGCCTCAGTCTCGTTTGCAAGTGCGTACAAGGTCATTTGCTCTTAGTTGCCCGCAATTTTCATTTGGTTTCTGCCGGTCTCTTGCTGCTTCAGTTATTGTGCCTAAAACTCGGTCCATTGACGAATCTAAATTTGAATAATGAGTTGTTTCCAATACTCATAATGTCCAATAGCAATGCTAAGAAAAAATACAGGCAATATTCTCCGGAGTATTTGAAATTTGGCTTTGTACCCTCGCTTGCTAACGAAACTGTGCCCATGTTTTTGTTCTGTGAAAAAACTTTTAGCAATGATGCTATGACACCAGCTAAAATGAATGACCATCAGAAAGGATCAATTCTGATAAGAAAAACAAAGATCTTGATTATTTCAAAACGCTGAAAGAAGATTTAAGAGCTCAGCCAAACTTGAATGCATTTTTAAAATCATCTGCTAGCGCTGATAGTGAAGGAGGTTTGAAGACATCATTCAGCATTTCTCTTAATTTAGCAAAGATTTGTAACCGTATCCTATTGGTGAAGAGATTATATTACCTGCTATAAAAGATGCGATCGAAAATGTTATGAAGAAAGACTCTAAAAAAGTTCTAAAATTCACACCGTTAAGTGCAAGAATTGTGTAGCGGCGCATTGAGGAAATAGCCTTTGATGTTGAACCAACTGTAACCTCAGAACTCCAACATTCGAAATTTGCTATTCAACTGGACGAATTTACTTTTAGAAGTTCATTTACACTCATGGCTTATGCATGGTTTTATAGCCCAACTCTGAACAATACTGTTGACGATTTTCTCCTTGCTGATTACTTTGAAACTGATTCAAGAGGTAAAACGATTTTTGTGTGCTTGGAAGAATATTTGAACAAGCATAAAATTCCGTTCGGTGACATTTGTGCGGTTTCAACCGACGGCGCATCAGCTATGGTAGATCATTAATTACAGAGGTTTTAATGTGTTTCGTAAGGAAAAGGTTCCTACTGTATATGCTGTTCACTGTGTTTTACACAGACAGCATCTTGTAATAAAAACGGAGTGGTGAACTGCATGAAGCTTTGAAAGTGTGCATCAGATCTATCAGTAAAATTTGAGCCCATCCCCTGAATTGCCGACTGTTTGCAGAACTATGTGAAGAAAATGATGAAACTTTCAATCAATTGCTTCTGCACACTGAAGGAAGGTGATTATTAAGAGGCGATAGTTTGCAGAGGCTTGTTGAATTATATGATTCAACGGAAGAATTTTTCAGAAATGTAGATCCATCATTAAGGGGCGAATTCAAACGGTGCAGGAGCCATTTGTTTCATTTGGCAGATCTCTACTCAAAATTTAACGAATTACAAAATCGTCATCAAGGCGAAAATGTAGCAATCCTTCAAGCTCGAACAATTATCATGGACTTT
>JACJUY010000967.1:49359-66268 GCA_014220935.1 Platorchestia sp. MABIK | reverse complement strand
CGGGGATGGGGAGACCGGGGCTGGGGATGCCGAGGCTGGGGAGGCAGGGGATGGGGAGGCCGGGGATGGGGAGGCCGGGGATGGGGAGGCCGGGGATGGGGAAGCCGGGGCTGAGGAGGCCGGGGCTGGGGAGGCCGGGGCTGAGGGAAGGCGGCCCAAACAATGCGCCACTGATGGGCCACTTTGGTATTGGGGACACCACACCTCACCGGGGCGCTGCCCCACAGTTGCCAATCAAGCCTGATACACATCATCTTGCACATTGGTTTTCAAATGTCTCATAACTAACACCAGGACTCAATGACGGTTACCCCCGGTCAAGCCAATACCCATTTCCGACACCTGGGTAGACTGGGAATTGTGGCCGAGTTCTCCCTTTTCCCAACAACTAGAATCACCGGGGTAACATACAAGTAGAGCTCCACTGACCAAGATTAAATAATCGCAAAGCAGCGATAAAGAGTTTCACAAGATCCATCTGTCGACAGTTGAAATGACAAGCGAAAAGTTCGTTTCTTGCATCTCATCCAACTAGAAGTGTATTCGCCTCTAAGGTCGAACAGCTCGGTTTTCTCAACACGTGTTGGGCCACATGTGTACCAGTCGGTGAATTGCTCATTCATGTACCGTTAAAAATGAATGCCATTTCTTCTGTTTCGTGACCTTTTAAGAAAATAACTGTTATTATGCGAGACGAAATGTTATGGTGCAATAGCATTTTTATATTTCTTAAGAAGGACATAATGTATTCGAGCAATAAAGTCGATTTCCCATTTTAGCTACTTACAACCTAACCGTTAACAACCGCAAAAAAGCGGCAAACGTGTCAAAGGAACAAAGTTGCGCAGAGACTAACCATGATTACTCGCTAAATGATATTCTTTGTATCAAAACCAATAATGCGCACACCTGCTCAGTGAAACGCATGTCGTAATAAACTACAACAATAAATGCGCGAACACAAGGACGACAACGCACAAAATAATGCTGCAAAGGTGATGGTACACATTTTTCACAGCGAGAATGTGGAACAAGATGATCAAAGTATCAAAGCAGCCAATAGTTAACGCACTTTTCATTTCAACCAACACTCCAGGATCCGCCTGCGCCCAAATACTCTCACTGAAAGATGAGAACTTGCGACCCTTTCCAATGTAAACTTTGTGACTTTTTCACTGTAATTTTTTACATGACGGACGTTATCGTCTTAAATAAAAGAGAAAGTCCTCCAAAAAGGAACCAACATTCACCTAGCGGCCATTGTTATGCACTAATTTTTGCACGAGATCACTTCGGTTAAACGTATTGATCGAGAGAGCCGCGGCTACTGCAAGTTAGCGTATATTGTATAAATTATATAATTATTGATTTATTATTTTTCGAGAGCCGCGCAATGAATACCAGTGAGAGTCCTAGGCAGTCAATAACACTGAGACGCACTCTCTTAAAGCGAATTTTTACCCCCAGCACAGAAGCAAACAAATAAATTGAACTCAAATTTGTGTCGGGACTTTGCCACCTCAGATACCAACTCGCGCAAAACGTAGTACAAAAAATGCGCATATCTTCAGCCATTGCACGCACAGCTGCCACTGATAACATCCTAATTGTAATCCTCCTCGAGAACGTGAAAGCAAGGAACGAGTGAAAGGAGCCCCGGAGTCAGCATCAAGCGTGGGTGGGCAGAAAGTAAAAAAAAGTGGGCAGAAAGTAAAAAAATAAAGGGCACAACCGGCTGGAGGTCACGAAAAGCTCGCCACTCCAAGCCAACGAAATTCAAGCAGAACAGCTGCTGCGAACACCACAAACTGGAAAGTGCGCAGAAAGTAGAAATAAGTGGGCAGAAAGTAAAAAATAAGTGGGCAGAAAGTAAAAAAAAAAGTGGGCAGAAGGTAAAATAAAATAAAAAGCACAAACGGCAGAAGGTCACGAAAAGCGCGCCACTCCAAGCCAACGAAATCCAAGCAGAACAGCTGCTGCGAACACCACGAACTGGAAAGTGCGCAGAAAGTAAAAATAAGTGGGCAGAAAGGAAAAAATAAGTGGGCAGAAGGTAAAAAAATAAAGGGCACAACCGGCTGGAGGTCACGAAAAGCTCGCCACTCCAAGCCAACAAAATCCAACCAGACCAGCTGCTGCGAACACCACAAACTGGAAAGACTTGACGTCTTCCTGCGAATGCAAATATGCGTGAAACTGATCGTGGGCGTTGAAATGGATGCTGGAACTTGCTTTCTTCAGCAGCTGCGTTGCACACAAGGTGCAGCTTCTATTGCTGCAGCTGTTTTTATAGCACCGTGAACACTTAGCGTGTTTTGAAAATGATAAGCGTTCATAAACTTTCTTAGAATGATGTGACATGCTGCAAGTATCCTAAAGTTACAAGTGACACGCTACAAGCACCCAGAAGCAACAAGCAGCACGCAACAATAACCCAAGCGCAACAAGCAACACGCAACACACACCCACAAGCAACAACATACTTACAAGCAACACACCTACAAGCAACACACACCCACAAGCACCACACACCCACAAGCAACAAGCACCACACACCCACAAGCGCCACAGTACCCGCAGGCGAGACGCGGCGCAGCGGACGGCAGCCGCATAAGGAGGCGCCAATGCCAGCCGCTGCTAGCGAAAGTGAGCCAAAATTCAGTGACGGCAGCTGAATTTCCTGAATTATGAATGAGCTGCTGAGCGCGGCTCTTGACTGACGGATGAATGGCAAATTCAGGGAAGCTGATACACGGCGAACACGTCCTGTAGGTCACGTGACTGAGCCTGATGACTGACGAGCTCGTTAGAGCGACAACGGACTTCGTGAGTGATGAATGGCAATCTAAAACAAACGCTGATAGTTTGCAGAGTATGCAAGTCACACAGATGGAGTACGGTGCCCTGTGAGTTTAGCAGCGTATCTAACATTATAGCTGAATTTAAGAGGAATGTTGAACAAACTAAAACTGCTTTTCAATTTTTTAATCTAAGAGTTAATTTAATACCCAGACAACCATACTCAGAGTACTGAACGTGTAACTATAGTACAATGAGTACTGATTTAGCATGGTAGTGACCTACGCAGCACCAAAAGTTCATGTTTGGCAAGGCTTCAAATAGTTTTTTTTCCGGCCTAAAGTTTGTATTTTCCAGATGAAACAACCATGAAGACCGTTGTCAGATGCTGAGGGGTCTTTATGATTACATTTTATTTAAAAAAAATTAACATAGGGATTTCAAACTTCACTTGGACAAAAATTCACACAAGGATTTAGACCTAAAAAGCAGAGCTACAACTCTGCAGCACGACTACGGCATTCGCGTCCCAGAATTGGTCGATTTCGCTTTGTGTTCTGGGGCCAGAAAACACAACTGCTTTGCATTACACCTGCATGTGAATTAGTTAAAGGTTATTATTATTACAATTACTATCATTATTGTAATTCTTTAACCACCTTTACCACAAACAAGCGATCCACACAGTCATACCCAGTAGCAAATTACTTTTCAAGTACAATTCAGAATAAAATTGAATTTTCTATATAATCATCTATAAATGTAAATATTTTTTGAATTGGTTGAAGGGTTCCGAAATTTTGGCTTCAGTGATGAAATTACTGAATGGACGCGCGCTGCGACAGATGGCTGGAGACGAGCCCAGCTGGCGACCCTGACCTGCACCATCTGTAGGTGCTCAGCTGGTACTCTACTGACGCTAGTACTCAGTTGGTACTGACGCTGGTACAGAGGCTGGTACTCAGGTGGTACAAAGGCTGGTGCTCAGGTGGTACTGACGCTGGTACAGAGGCTGGTGCTCAGGTGGTACAGAGGCTGGTACTGACGCTGGTACTGAGGCTGGTACTGACGCTGGTACTGAGGCTGGTACTGAGGCTGGTACTCAGGTGGTTTGACGCCGGTACTCAACTAGCAGAGTCAGCATCACAGTTTGCTGGCGCTAGCAATACTCCTGATAGCTTCGTCCCTAACTCTTCAGTGAATTACATGTGCTTCCTCCCCAACTCATACCCACAATAATAATAATAGCAATAATAATAAAACCCCATAATACCCCATGCCCACAACAACAACAATAATAATAATACCCAAAAATACCCCATGCCCACAATAATGTGCCGCCCCATCAACTCCCCCACACCACCCACAACAGCGGCGGCGGCGGCACACTCGCGCAGCAATTATCAGTGCCCATGACATGCCCAAGTGCGCAGAGACGTCAAAATATCGTCAAAAACATTACACAACTTTGAGCAAAAACACTTACGTTGCATGTAATAAAAGTTGTTGTAATAACATCCATTAGATGGATGTTTTCGTTAGACAGGCGGTGAGGGAGCTGCTGCGTCCCACAGCACACCTGCGTCTCTTTTCTTTTACAAATCACTGAAAAAGTAGCTCAACTTAACCGTATTTCATCAACACTTTGACCGAAACGTGCACCACCGGTGGCCACGGAGGGGATTTCCATAATGCTGCTGACCGACCGGTAGTCACAAACTCAATTTTCATAAATTCTTAGTTAAAGGTAAATTAGGGCACGATTCAGTTACTGTTTACCGTTTTCAAAATTTCTCAATATATATAATAGTTCAAATTACTTTAAATTTCCCTTGCATATTGGACTCCATTTTAACCAATTGCGGTCAAAGTGATGGCTAGCGTCGATGCTTACCAACCCCTACAGACACTCATTTTTGTTGTGCTTTTCTGTCAATCATTTTTTGCTCCGACATTTTACAAGGGCATTACGATACCGATGTGTAATTATCAACTAAGATGTTAATGTTAAGATATTTTAGAAACCAATGTTGAACATTTCCTGTTTTAACTCTACTGAAAATAAACCGTTTTTCTTTCTTTTTTCCTTTCAGACCACAGGCTAGATGCATCTGAAGTGACTAAGTAGCGCACAAGGGCGGGAAGGGAAAAGGTTGTGATGCTTGACGCTGGAACGGGCCCAGGGATACGAGGGATACGAGGTGCACGAAGAAATAACCATACAAACCGTTCACTTTGACCACCGACAAAATAATACCAGTGTTGAGGGGTGTTGATAAAATGAACATTAGAGCACGAATACGAGTTCTTTACTGCTCCCCTCTACGCATGCCGTCTGCGACCGAAAGATTATTATTATTATTATAAAAGAAAGTTTTAGCCTCCCTTAACCACGACAAAGATGTTCCAAGAGTGGAAGGAGGAAGGCACCATTTAGTATGGAGTTGAGGGAACATGGAATCTATGCACAAGGTGCACATAAACAGTAAGCTAAGAAAGAAGTTCATGAAACAAGAAAAAGTTGAAGAAGAAAGTAGTAGGTGCTGAAAACGACATCAGTGAACCGAAAAAAGATGGTCCGTAACAAAACCTGTTCTATTTCAACAACAAAGAAGCCTACCTAACGTTTAGCTCGGGCCCTCACAGAGTCCCCCTGGGAGTGCTAATTCCCATACATACAATAGTTGTATCCTCCTGAGGGGACCGAAAGATTAATTTAACCTTTTATCTTCAAGGATAAGTCAACGGAAGATATAAAACCACCGAAACATTTCACCGATAAAAGTACGTCTTTGGAAAAACCAGTGTCGTTAGAATAGGATGCTCAGGAACAAAGGAAATGAAAATGATCAACTCAAAAAAAGTGACTCTCGTCTCAGTATCCGAAACTTACAACATGGTTAAAATAAGATAAGAAATATCCAAACAATGAGTTCGCAAATAACAGCACTTGGAATTTTAATCTATCTTGCCAATAGCTGAGAGATACATCGTATGTTCTAAAAAAATCGAGGGAAAACAATCGATTCTTTTTCCAAAAGGAAGCTGAAAGCAACATTGTGTGTTTTAATAAGATCACTGGAAAACAACCCATTCTTTTTTTAAAAAGGAAGCTGAGAGTTACATCGTATGTTTCAACAAGATCACGGGAAAACAACGCATTATTTTCTTGGAAAGGAAGCTGACAGTAAGACGAAGTAAAAAATCGCAAGAGTGCAGACCTCAGCCAAGGTTAAGAACCGTAGGCGTGCGGGTTGCCAGCTGAGTTCCATAGAGCGAAGGAACGACAAACAGACGCGTCTCCGGCCGCCGTAACGTGAAAAGTTCTTTTATTTTCGTCTGACTTCTGGAGGCAATTTCAAGGTCTGTGGCGCATCAATGTCTGCTCAGAAATGGCTGCAGAATCTACAGGAGTCTGTATAACTTGCTGGGGCCTGCAGGACTCGCTGGGGCCTGCAGGACTCGCTGGGGCCTGCAGGACTCGCTGGGGCCTGCAGGACTCGCTGGGGCCTGCAGGACTCGCTGGGGCCTGCAGGACTCGCTGGGGCCTGCAGGACTCGCTGGGGCCTGCAGGACTTGCAGAGGTGTGCAGAGCATTAGCTACTCGTGCGCTCTCACAAGAATGGCTGTAGTGAGGTCCGTAAGTTTTAATTCACTTTCTTCAATGGGACAAACGCAGATCCAAGGAAAAAGGTTTCCATTCATATCAGCCACTGAAACATTCCAAATTCTAGACATTATCAAGAATAAATGTAATTCTAAACAACGTCAACATATCAAAGCCACCGTCAATCTAAACAACCCATCTAAACAACGTCAACAAATCAACATTTACGTCAGCCCAAGCAGCAAGTTCGACAACGACGGCAAATCTAACGTTTTAACCACGCACCAGACGTAGCAAGTAATGTTACAATGGCTGTGCTACAAGAAACTACCGTGAAATAACGGTATAGGTGGGAGAAAATGGTGGTATGAGTGGGAGAAAATGGTGGTATGAGTGGGAGAAAATGGTGGTATGGGTGGGAGAAAATGGTGGTAAAGGTGGGAGAAAATGGTGGTAAAGGTGGGAGAAAATGGTGGTAAAGGTGGGAGAAAATGGTGGTAAAGGTGGGAGAAAATGGTGGTATAGGTTGGAGAAAATGGTGGTATAGGTGGGAGAAAATGGAGGAATAGGTGCTGAAAATGGTGGAATAGGTGCTGAAAATGGTGGTATAGGTGGGAGAAAATGGTGGAATAGGTGCTGAAAATGGTGGTATAGGTGCTGAAAATGGTGGTATTGGTGGGGAAAATGGTGGTATTGGCTACGAAAATGGAAAGGTGGTGACCATCTCGTTGTGGTAAATATGTTAAGGTTGGAATAATGGTGTGATGTTAGTGATAGTAAATAATGAAGCTTTAAATAAATAAAATTTTAAAATATTAATCTTGAAATTCGTATCAAAAATAGAAACGCGGAATGCAGCAGTAGCGAGAATAGCACCATTGAATGTCATACACAATACAACTCCCGCTAAACAGGGCAGAGCGCAACTACACGTTGACTCCGAAGTGGTGCATATGTGTACCACTTGGTAAATTGCTCATTTACGTACCGGAATATGCAAATAACATTTCAACTACTTTGCTACCTTTTCCGAAATAAATTTTAAAGTAAAAGGTAGCATGTTATGGTTCAAGTGTATTCTTCACACTTTTCAAAAAGGTTAAAAATGTATTAGAGCAGAAAAGCCGGTTTTTCTAAACGAGTTCTTCTAGCCTGACCAAACTGACCGTAAGCAACCGCACAATCGGAGTCAACGTGTTAAGCCATTCTTCAAGGTTGCTTGTTTTCGCTTTTATTACATAAAACTGTCAATTGATTTAACAAAGTGACATAGAAAGATGAATATGAAGTTAGCACACGAGTTTCATTAGACAAGAAGTTCGTGGAATTGGCACGTACTTGGGCATCTTAAAGGCATGTTAACATTTGTCGTGAATGATAACATTAATGTTTTAGACACAGGTGCCGGTATAGTATGATGTCTACCGTCGATTTTCTGGTATAGTATGAAATCTCCCGTACATTGAACTCAATTATTAAAGATGAAGATTATTTGGTCATATGCGAAGCACATCCTGATCTAGAACGTTTATTTGTTTCGTTTTGAAAGAGCTCACGGATTCTAAAATATTTTAATTCAAACTTGCAATTTTCAGCCATTTCACCGTACACTAACCCCCCTCTACCAGAACTGAGAAAGCACCTCCTTCATCGAGTGGGTGGATTGAAGTCGATTTAGAGGATTTAAGTGGATTTTAAGTTGATTTAGGGGATTAATATAAATTCAAGTCGATTCAGAGGATTTATTTGGATTCAAGTCGATTCAGAGGATTTATATGGATTCAAGTCGATTCAGAGGATTTATATGGATTCAAATCGAGTTGGAGGATTTAAGTTAATTTAAGTCAGTTTAAAAAATTCGAGGGGGACTTAAGTTGAGACGGTGAATTTAACATAATCTTTGCATACATTCCTCTTAGGAAACTGGGAAAGGACCGCGCGGTCCCCAGTTACAACCTCAGCCGCGACCTCAACTCGGTAGTTGTGTCGGAGCAGGTTTTTTACAATGAAGGTAAAGCCTCCGGAAGATAACAATTAGGTGCAGTAATTGGCAGTGATGCGCTCTGTAAGCTTGCTTGAATGCTCTGAAACAGGGCTTCTCAGCCGGGGGTACATGTACCCCTAGGGGTACATTTAACATACTTTATTTGTTAAAATGTACAATGTATATTTACACACAACCGTATATGTATGTATAATTATTGATCATTAAGTGTATTTTAATAGTTTCTCAAGCCTTTAGCTGTGATGGGGGTACATGAAGATACACCATTAAGCTAAGGGGGTACACGGCAATAGAAGGGTTGGGAAGCCCTGCTCTAAAATTACCCCTAGCGTTGCACTGCTTACCTTGTTTCGTGCACACACATGCTCGATAGTTTCCAAACTTTCACAAACTTGAGTTCGTTGAAATAAATCTGAGAACCAAATTATCGTTTTATCAAAATGCCACATGAACAAATTGTTTGTCGTGGTGCTGTTCGACAGCTCAAACGCAATGCTGCACCAAGAAAAATGTTCCAGTGAAATCCCTTTCTTGGTTCGAGACTGAACGGGACTTATTCAAGTGAAATTATTTTCGTAGTTCGAAACTAAACGTGACTTATTCCAGTGAAATCCTTCTCGTAGTTCGAAAATAAACTGGATTTATTCCAGTGAAACCATTTTCGTAGTTCGAAAATAAACGGAACTTAATATTCCAGTGAAATCCCTTTCTTAACGTGACTTATTCCTGTGAAATCTTCTCATTAGTTCAAAATTAAACGCGACTTTAGGCTCTTATGTGTATTTAAATAACTTCCTCAAGCACACGCAGTTACTTTTAAGTTAAATGTTAAATAACTTCCAGTTCACGACTGTCAAGGCAATGGAGACAGCCTGAAGAAAATAATTCATCGTCCGTTCTCAATTATCTGAACAATTTTCACGCGTCTATTTTGCCACCTGAGATTCTAAACTCAATCCCTAAGTTACTCCACTTCCTTGCCAGCAGGTGTGATCTAGTTCCATTTAGCAACAACTTTGACTCGTGTTAGGGAATACTGAATCAAGTATTTGCTAATCTTAGTCTTGTAACTATTAATCTCAGCGTCAGCCGCATCCGTACAGAATACTGCGGTGCCTTTTATTTCTTAGGTCTTGAGCAGATGACGTCTGGGATCTACGACAATATTAGAACACCGAGGGAGTACGTATTAGCACGTTGAGTACGCGTTGGTCCATATGTGTACCACTAGATTAATTGTTAATTTACGTGTCGGTGTAAACGAATAGCATTTCAAGTATTTTACTACCTTTTACAAAATAAATTTTAGCATACAAGGTACGATATTATCGAGTAATTATATTTTTCACACTTCTTAAAAAGGTCAAACATGTTTTCAAGCAGTAAAGATGATTTTCAATACGGTTTTTTCAACCTAACCAAAGCTACCGCAGCAAACCGCGCAACAGTACTTAACGTGTCAGGGTAAAATTCGAGTCTGCCATTTAAAATATGCATGCAATTCCCAGGGGTTGAGAATGACTTTCATAATCGAAATTTCAAATATTTAAAGATAAAGGCAAGCCTTGTCCTTTTTCGAGATTTCATTCGCATTTTCACCCATTAACACGTTAACCGCCATGGGTTGAACTGAAGTTCAGTATTCAACTCTAATTAAGAGTCAGTTGTAGTGAGAAATTTTGAAAATAACAAACAGAAACTGGATTGTGCCTTCATTTAGCTTTGATTAAGTTTTTATAAAAATTGAGTTTGTGGCCACTCGTCGGTCAGCAGCTTTATGAAAATTTCCTCCGTGTACCACCGGTGACTCACATGTCTGTTAAACGTGTTGAAATGAAAATTCTGACAATGCACAGCCGTCGTGAGACATAGCCACAGCTGCGTTTGGCAGAGCAAGGAAAAACGTCTGTCATTCAGATGAGTCATATCTCAAAGTAATATTTTCTCTTAATAACTTTTCATTGGAATGGATATTCATTCAAGATGGATTGATTTTCGTCGCTGCATCTGCCCATGTAACTATACCGAGGCGATCTAAAAGAAATAAAATTCAGTCCATCCCACGTCACCTGGCCCAGCGAACTACAGCTGCCTTTACATGACGTTCGCGCATCAAATTTTCATTTTTTTTTTGCGGTTTCCGGTGCGCATTACACATTATTTGCCTCCCAAGCAGCTCAATTGTAATCAATAATAAACAGTTATTACACAAAGATAAATGTATAGAATGCAAAAAATAAGTAACACCTGTTTTTTAGCGGTGAAGTTACGTTTTTCAATTGCCTTTAAATAGTCATGAAGGCGTCAACGCGCGACTGCGACAACCTCAGAAACTATGGTCGAATAAAGAATTGCACCACTAGGAGACAGTGGAAGTTTTAAGGGAATAGTTCAGAGCTTTCTACTAATTATTGAAACTTTTGTGAAAATGTGAGGAATCTTTCGGTATTAATCTAGACTAAAACCGGCATAATTCTGGCTAAAACCGGCATAAATAAGAGACAGGAATAATACTACCCCTCAATAGATCGAGTCGAGCCTATTATTTTACGAACCACACCCAGTCCGAATTTGAATAAAACTTATTAGTTTATGCCTTCGTTCGTAGTTTTAAATCGCCAGCGAACATTTGTACCAAAATCCTATTGAAACTATAATTATTAGAATGCATTTATCTACATTTTTTAACAAGTGTGAAAGTTCCTTCAACAATGTTTTCTCAAATCAAGTTCAACGATTTAACCAGCACGCGCACGGACGTTAACTGCGGATTCGGAGCCGAAAACGAACACCTAAGCCACGCAGCATCGGAAAAAAATACGTATGTTCCTATAAAAATCAAGCGGGATGTTGACAAACCTGTAAAAAAAACACGATAGGTCGGCAACAGAGTAATCTCGTTTTTGTGTCATGCCTTGCGCGCGTTATCGCTCGTGAGGCGTTCGGCCAGCCTGGTACATTACCCACCCCAGGACTCGCTGGACAGGTTTCATCTGAAAATTCAAATCTGTTTCCCATTGAGTAACGTAAAAAATAAAATCTGCGTCATTTCCACTTACATTTAGTTAAGATACCGCACCAGAAATAAAAACGTCAGTTTGTCCCGGCTGAGCAACACTAGCACCACGAAGATAAGTGGTACGATATGTCCAAGCGGCACTGACTAAAGTGTGTTGCCCGCTTGTATACAAAGACAAGAGCGGCACACCTTCACTTCTCACTGGCTCCGATCACACTGACTGTGGTTGGTCACATGAACGGTCCAGAATGGCCGAACTCGCCCGCCACGGCAGACCTGATCCAAGGTGTACAGGATGGTAGGTGGCTGAGGTGCGCTAGGCTCATTGAAGGTATGGCCCATGTTAGACCATAGTATGGGCATAGACGGCTGCTCGCTATCGGGTCACGGTGGGCATGCATGTGTGCAACACTAATCTATCTCCAATTGCCAGTTTATACCACTTGAACATCAAATCTTGATGGTACGCCGATAACTATGCCCCATGCATCGAAATTTCTTAATTTTATGAAGAACGTTAGTTCTTGAGTCGGTTTTGGAATTGTTAGCCTTCATTTTTAGCAGGAATGAAGGTTCCTAGATTATTTTGCGCGTTTTCACTTTGAGATAACAAACATCGAAAGAATATACTCTTAATTTTTTAGTCAAGATGTTCAGTTTTCTACGCGGAACAGGCGGTGAATTGACTTGAATTCATTGGAATTTTTGGTTTCAAACATGGCGATCGCAAGTTTGTACCATCGCTAAAATTCAAGTAGAAAAGGAAATAAAAGCCACAACATACTTTTGAGGCTTGGATTAAGCTTCGAATCAAAATTAGATTAGTGTTACGTAATACAAATCGTACCGTTTATAAATTTATTTTACAAACATAATATATAAAATTTTTCTGAATTCCTTGACGTTTTTAGCACAAATTTGGGAATTGGGCAGCGAAAACCACGAAGTCATTTTAACAACGATTCTGATTTTACATTATCCTCGAAACAATTAGAAATTGAACCATATAACTCGCAACAAAACTCAAAAGATTTGATTGCCCTTCACATGAGGCATATATGTGTTAGTAGGTAAATTGAAGCACGTTCTTTTAATTTCGAAGCCTTCATATGAGTCACAGACACGAGCTGCGGTGCGGAGGAGGTCTTTCTGGAACCGTGAAGACTATCAAATGTCCCTGCCTTCCCACGTGACTGGACTTATTCTTGTTTGCTCGATGTCTTCCACATTCCAGCGTACGCTAATGCTAGGCAAGAGGGATCTTTTCCAAATAAGCCCCGCCACTAGTGAAATACATAAGTTCACCCACTTGTAACTTTTGAAAAAAATGCACCTTCTGACTTCAAATTACTCTCAAACGAAAGATTAAAACATTCTTTCGTTTGAGAGTATTTTGAGGTGAAAAATGCTTTATTCGAGTGTTTCGGTGTATTCCAATAGGTTACTCGATGGTTCCACCCTAAAGTCGATAGGTGCATTATTTCGAAAGTTACAAGTGGGTGAACTTATGTGTTGCATTAGTTGTGGGGCTTATCTGGAAAAGATCTTGCAAGGGTAGACGTGACCTTGGTAGACGCTGCTTTGTCTACTGACGTAGAGAATTGTTTCTCATCAGGCTCGCGAGTACACTGAAGATGGACCAAGGAGAAGAGAGAGTTCATCATGACGTAGAGGATTATTTCTCATCAGTCTCGTGAAGACTATGAAGATGGACCAAGGAGAAGAGAGAGTTCAACATGGTGCAGACGTGCACACTGTGCCCATTTAAGAAACGAACTTCTCAGCCTGCTTATCTTCGCCGCATGCAATCAGTGCTTAGAAGTGTTAGGGGAGTTCAGCCAAGGTTAAGTTTCAAAGATACAACTGAGTTTCATGCAACTGTCTTTCGCGTGGATGTGGCGCTAGGAGGCTTCGATTAGCAGCCTTAAAGTTCATGTAAATTTGTTCAAAAAATGCATCTGTGTCAGTACAGTGTAGTGTCACCGCTGCCTGAGCAGCAATAACAACAGCAGTTGTAACAACAGCAGCTGTCAGCAGTAGCAACAACAGCTGTAACAACAACAACTGTTAGCGATAACAACAACAGCTGTAA
Source organism: Platorchestia sp. MABIK (assembly GCA_014220935.1). Taxonomy (NCBI): domain Eukaryota; kingdom Metazoa; phylum Arthropoda; class Malacostraca; order Amphipoda; family Talitridae; genus Platorchestia; species Platorchestia sp. MABIK. Next base: position 52,746 of record JACJUY010000967.1, on the reverse strand, counting down.
CAACAGCAGCTGCCAGCAACAACAACAGCTGCCAGCAATAGCAGCAGCAGCAGTCAGCAATAACAACAGCAGCAGTCAGCAATAACAACAGCAGCAGTCAGCAATAACAACAACAGCAGCAGTCAGCAATAACAACAGCAGCAGTCAGCAATAACAACAACAGCAGCAGTCAGCAATAACAACAACAGCTGTCAGGGAGACCCAAATAATGGTGACGGGATTGGCCAGCGCGTGGGGGCCCGTGACACACCGCACGCCCAAGCCCGGCCCGGAGAGCCTGCCGTGAGGCAAAGATGAGCTCAGCTGCGGCCTTCCTGCGCTCCATGAAACGGTCTGGCCATCGGTACCCTGAAATGTTTCGCGGCTGACAAGAGCAAGTTTTACTGAATTCAAAAAAGTCAACGAAGAAACCAAGTGCTTCAGTTATTGCTTTGAGCAAGGATTGGAAGTTTTATTCAAAAAAGTCGACTAAGAGACTAAGTGCTTCAGTTATTGCCTTCAACAAGAATTTGCGCCGACAAGAGCGTGTTGTATTCAGTAGAGTCAACTTAGAAAATGAGTTTTTCTTGCGGTTACAAATGTTTCAGATTGCGGCTGACGATGTGATCAGAGTTTGCGGCTGTTTGACCTATTGGAATACACCGAAACACTCGAACAAAGCATTTTCTACCTCGAAACCATTTCATGCTTCAAACCCATGATTTAATAAAATATCAGAGAATTTGAATGTGAAGAACCTATAAAAACCAACCAACTCAAGAACACGCAATTCATATCTGAAGTTATGAAACTCGATTCAACCAAACTCATCTGCGACAACTGCCTCAACAAACTGATGCTTTAAACAGCGTATTTTATCACAGGAAAATCAACTGCAAGCATAAATCAACAACAATTTCGGTTACGCAGGAAGAAATGTACCCCAGTTCATTGAGGTATTTGTAAGAAATAGTGTAACCCAAAAGTAAGATAGTTAGCAAATAGGAACTGGAGTAAGAGAGTTAGTAGATAGAGAACATAGTCAGCAGATAAGAGCTGCAGATCAATAGAGGTAAAATAAACAAAGAAAGAAAGAAATAAAAACCGTTTATTCAATGGAAATAGTGGAAAGGGAATGGAAATTGACAGGAGCTAAATTGCAAAAGGCACAGAATCGTCAACAGAATTGAAATTGAAAAATAGAGATGGACAAAATCTCGAAATAGCAAAAACCGACGACAGAATTGAAATTGAAAAATTGATATGAACAAAATATTTAAAAAAAAACACAAAAATCGTCAACAGGTTGCATCACTGGACGTGAAGCCCGTGCATACGAGTGCACAGGGGCAGCGGTGGCCGTGTGTGGCCGTGGTTCTAAGACTCGAGATTTGCCGCCCACGCTCGGCTCTGCCGGAGACGCGCTTGTGTGTTTGCCTCTGCAAGCACCAAGCCAATCGCATTCCTAGAACGTCCTTTTCCTGTGCGTTTGTGCCTTCACACGCACACCTCACAAGAGAAGGGTGTAATTATACCGCTGCTTGCTACATCAATGGCAAGGAGCGTGTCGAGTGTATGAGAGCCAATATCTTCTCAAACTTGTAGTTATTGCGTGTCGAGCGTGTAAATGTCAGTGTCTTCTGATACCTGCAGTTATTGCGTGTCGAGCGTGTAAATGTCAGTGTCTTCTGATACTTGTAGTTATTGCGTGTCGAGCGTGTAGATACCAGTGCCTTCTGATACCTGCAGTTATTGCGTGTCGAGCGTGTAGATACCAGTGCCTTCTGATACCTGCAATTATTGCGTGTCGAGCGTGTAGATACCAGTGCCTTCTGATACCTTCAGTTATTGCGTGTCGAGCGTGTAGATACCAGTATCTTCTGATACCTGCAGTTATTGCGTGTCGAGCGTGTAAATGTCAGTGCCTTCTGATACCCGCAGTTATTGCGTGTAGAGCGGATGAAAGTCAATCTCATCTCAAACTCGCAGTTATTTAAGCACGGAATAAAAATGTTTGAATTAAGTTATTGAAGCGACCATCCGTTTGACAGCCGCCAAGCTACTACTCGGATGCCTGAAATTGATGTATTTCATGCCGTTTGTAGCAGTTCTGTGTGATCATCTAAGCGAAGACTTAAATTCACTTCAAATTCGCTTACGATGCTCCGGGGGGATATCGTCGGAGCAGGAAAAACACGACACTAATTCTCTCTCTCTCGTTCAGTTAAAGTTCTGCCGCCGCTGGAAGTTAGACATAACAAAGGTTTTCATTTGACTATCAGTATTTTACCTCGCTATCTTCAGCATAGAATTCCAGATTACGTTCGTTTTAGATTTTGAAACTGAGTGGGATCTGGAAATTGATCCATCTTTCTGCATCAAAACCAGTCGCAATGATCAATTCCTGAATCTCAATCTCATTCTACGTAACTTAATTGCCTAGCTTGGGTATCAGAATTTAATGGAGTCCCTGCATTAAAACAAGTCGCAATGACCAATTCCTGGATCTCAATCTTATTCTTAGTAACTTAATTGCCTAGTTTGGATATCAGAAATTAATGGTCCCTGCATTAAAACAAGTCGCAATGACCAATTCCAGGACCTCAATCTTATTCTTAGTAACTTAATTGCCTATTTTGGGTATCAGAAATTAATGGAGTCCGTCAGCCGACACGAGTACCAGCATGCAGTCCCTATCTGTGGTCGTTTATTGCAAGCTTGAGAGAGAACAAGATTCCAATTTCCCCCATAATCGAGCTTGTCGCTCCGCTGAGTGATGGATCGCTCAAAGGGAAATGCAGCGAGTTTTGACTAAGAATGGGCGCAGTTTTTTGGCGATATCAGGCAGATCAGCATCTTGACATCTGACCCGGGGGTGTCAACACGAACAAATGCGTTGTAGGACACCGCAAAAAGGCATTCCTTACACCTCAGATACACCTTCTGCCCCCGCCGTGAGGCGCGCTATTGGCTGCAAAAACAGCCAAAACCGGCCATCTTGGTTGCGGTATAGGCGCGTGGGCGCCGGTGATTCACCGCCAATGCGCCTACGGGCTGCCGCTCGCTTGTGACCCTGAACCTCAGTCACGACTCCGTTGAAGGTATTTCGTTGATTTCCAGCCGCCGAAGAAGCAAATGTTGATAATGTAGAACAGGTCTGTAGGTTCGTATATGCAGTTATCGTTCGGCTGTTTTGACAACATAGAACAGGCCTTTAGGTTCGTATATGCAGTTATCGTACGGCTGTTATGACAACATAGAACAGGCACTTAGGTTCGTAAATGCAGTTATCGTTCGGCTGTTATGACAACATAGAACAGGCTTTAGGTTCGTATATGCAGTTATCGTACGGCTGTTTTGACAACATAGAACAGGCCTTTAGGTTCGTATATGCAGTTATCTTACGGC
>JACJUY010000967.1:13507-23879 GCA_014220935.1 Platorchestia sp. MABIK | reverse complement strand
CCTCTAGTTCGGGCAGTGGAGCAGCAAACAAAAACCTCTGCTGTACGACAACCTCCAGTCGAGCAGCAACCGCACGTCACTCGTACCTGCAGCAATTTGACAACTTGATTATTATTTTCGAAACTCTGATCGATGATTAGTGTTTTGGAAACTCTGATCGATGATTATTATTTTGGAAACTCTGATCGATGATTAGAATTTTGGAAACTCTGATCGATGATTAGTATTTTGGAAACTCTGATCGATGATTAGTATTTTGGAAACTCTGATCGATGATTAGTATTTTGGAAAATCTGATCGATGATTAGTATTTTGAAAACTCTGATCGATGATTAGTATAATGGAAACTCTAATCGATTATTAGTATTTTTGAAAGTTCAATCGATTTTGAGGACCTATATTCTGGGTACTTCGGATACGATCTCAATCAGGTACGAGTTCAAAGCTTTGGGTGAGCTCTAATTGACTGTGTTCTGTGTTTATAAGATACGAGCTCACTGAGGCACGAGTTCATCTCTGATTAAACTGTAATTTCAGTCTCTTGAATACGAGCATTTCGTTGCAAGTATAGAGCTGTGAACTAGTTTTAATTAGTGATAGTTTTTGTATCTAGCATACGAGCACATCGCTGCGAGCATGGGCATAAAGCTATAAACTAGATCTGATGAAGAATAATTTTAGTATCTAGAACACCAGCACTTGAGTAAGAGCACAAAACTATAAACTAGCTATAATTAGTGGTAACTTTAGTATCTAGAATACGAGCGTGTGAACACAAAGCTATGAACTAGCTCCGATATCGAATCATTTCAGTATCAGGGATACAAGCACTTTCTTAAGGGCATAAAGAGACGAACTTGCTCTGATTAACGTTATTTTTAGTTCCTACGACATGATTTCGTTTAGCATAGGGTTTGCTTCTCAGGCGAGCGGTGATTTCAGGTTGCTTCGTTATCTGCTTGACCACCACACCAAAGCAGTGTCCTGTTACTCTTATAAAACTTCATTTCTGGAGCGTTTGCCTACCAGCAGTTGTAGGCATAAATCCATGCATGTGAGTTGCACACAGTTTTACAATAACAGAGCCGCTAATGCAAATTTTTCCATGTTTATCATATATAATGCAGCACATTCGTGATTGACATTCTTGCTTTTTCCAGGTCTGAACAATGCGCGGCCTTCATAAGAAGAAGACAATAGGCAAGTAGCCCACACACCCACACACACACCCCTCCCAGTGGGCACGCTACAGCCCTCTTCACCTCGGTGTCATAAGGTCCACGCCCAGCCCACCTACACGAGATGAAGATTTGGTGAAACCACCCCTGCTCACCTCTTAAAACAAACATCGGCATCTAAGGATGCTTATTTCCAATTAAGTCTGATACATATCACCTTGTACATTAGTTTTTCAAATGCCTTTTAACTAACACAAGGACGCCATGACGGTTTCCCCCGGTCAAGACCAGTACCCAGTTCAGTCACCTGGGTAGAGTGGAATACCACAATTTTCTCCCTCATAAATTTCCTGGACCTGGGCACCATTTGAGTTATCTAAGATTCTAACTTTTAATTACATTTCATCATATTTTAGACCAGGGGTTCCCAACCTTTTTTTTTCCCCAGCACCCATAACAAAATTTCATTAGAACCTTGCACCCCCGATCTAAAAATGCAACATCAAGCCAATGTCCTATTATTTACCCGGACTTTTCTCGTACCCCAGGTTGAAAACCCCTGCTTTAGGCCACCGTCACACCGAGACGAAATGGTAACGTTTCATCACAATCATCTACAGTCAGCGGCACCACTCGGTCTGTCCAGGGCGACGAAACAATCAGATTTCAGCCTTAGTTAGACCAAACTGGCCCCAAACTAAGCGCTAGACACACCGAGTAGTGCCGCTGACTGTAGATGATAATGACGAAACGTTACCATTTGGTGTGACGCGGCCTTAGACACGCCGCCGTGTGACGGCGGCCTTAGACTGACAAACGTTTTGTAGAGAACTAGCACCGAAAATTGTTTCTCACTTTCGAGGTATTCTGTCGCATTTCGATTTCAGCGCTACACCCACACAGCGTAGAACTCTTTAACGTATCGATATTGTTCAATGAATGTTAATCACAACATGAAATATTTAATTAATCATCATCAACTAATTTTAGTGAAGATAACGTTCAATGAGTATTCATAATGCCATGAAATAATAACATAACCATCCATCAGCTAATGCTATTGGAACTTTAAAGCAGCATCAGGTCAGTTCACGCACTGAATGGCCGAGACAAAACGGTGGAAGACTTGCACCTCGACTGCAAGCTTTACTGTAGTAGCAGCCTCGACTGCGCGCCGTATATGGCGGGAGAAATGTAAGCAACCATCCTGCGGCCGTGAGGTGTGTGGCGTGTGTGTGTGGGTGTGTGAACTGCGTGTGGGTGAGTGGGTGTTGGCGTGAGGTGTGGGGGGGTGTGTGTGGGTGTNAGTGGGTGTTGGCGTGAGGTGTGTGGGTGTGTGTGTGTGGGGTGTGGCGTGAGGTGTGTGTGTGTGTGAGTGTATGTGTGGGTGTGTGGTGTGTGTGTGGCTGTGTGGCGTGAGGTGTGTGTGTGTGTGCGTGTGTGGGTGTTGGCATGAGGTGTGTGGTGTGTGTGTGGGTGTTGGCATCCTGTGAATGGTACCGTAAATATTCCTGTTACCGGGTCCAGTAAATACAATGATCCAATAAGTGGGTATTGTGATCAGGTTGGGGGCCGCGGGCAGAAGTTAATTTATCCCTGGCAGAAGCAGCAGCTCATCCTCGTATCCAAGCTACTCAGGTGAACTCATATCAACGCGGGTTGATTTAAGTAAAAATCTACTTCACTCGGTCATCATGGTGGTGATTGTTGGTGATGGGCGCTCCTAGTTATTACGCTGTCGTTGTTGTTCTTTTGTTGCAGGTGCCTGCCCTGCTATTGCAGGTGCTTGCCCTGCTGCTGCAGGTGTCTGCCCTGCTGCTGCATGTGCCTGCCCTGCTACTGCAGGTGCTTGCCCTGCTGCTGCAGGTGCTTGCCCTGCTGCTGCAGATGCTTGCCCTGCTGCTGCAGGTGCCTGCCCTGCTGCTGCAGGTGTCTGCCCTGCTGCTGCAGTTGTCTGCCCTGCTGCTGCAGGTGTCTGCCCTGCTGCTGCAGGTGCCTGCCCTGCTGCTGCAGGTGCCTGCCCTGCTGCTGCAGGTGCCTGCCCTGCTGCTGCAGGTGTCTGCCCTGCTGCTGCAGGTGCCTGCCCTGCTGCTGCAGGTGCCTGCCCTGCTGCTGCAGATGTCTGCCCTTCTGCTGCAGGTGCCTGCCCTGCTGCTGCAGGTGCCTGCCCTGCTGCTGCAGATGCCTGCCCTGCTACTGCAGGTGCTTGCCCTGCTGCTGCAGGTGCTTGCTCTGCTGCTGCAGGTACTTGCCCTGCTGCTGCAGGTGCCTGCCTTGCTGCTGCAGGTGCCAGCCCTGCTGCTGCAGGTGCCCGCCACCACATCACAACACACAACTGGACGCCACACACACACACACACACACACAGCTCCTCTTCGACGCGCGGTGACTCACAGCCTGTCTGCCTTGTTCTGCTGCTGTTGTTGCTGTTGCCGGTGCTGCTATTGCTGTTGTTGCTGGTGATGCTGTTGATACCGTTCTGTTGTTGTTGTTGCTGCTGTCAATGCTGTTATTGCTGTCACTAGTGCTGTTGTTGTTGTTGCTTGTGTACAGCTGCTGTTGCTGCTCTTTTTGTTGTAGCTGCTGTTGTTCTATACTAAGATCAGGATACGCTCCAGCTGATGAGTTAGGCTTACTAATTAGTAAATTAATATTTCTCATTTGTCCTATTTTCTGAATTGAGATCAAATTTGCGAGCGTTGATCTCGTTCAATAATAGTCAGGATCCTCGTTAATCTGACTGGTTCTTCTGTTTTCATCGCATATATTTTACATCAGGTTTTAATTGAACAATTTATAATTTTACAAATCTTAAACTTTACGAACAGAACGCTTTTGCAATTTATAAATGTAAAAACAACACAACGCTATAACTGGGACACCTTCAAAGTATTTAAATAACTTATTTACTCCAAGCGATACAGCAGTAGATCATTTCTTAAGGCCCATTTCACACTGAGCCAGCGAAGCAGCATCTAGCAAGCTCGCATGAGCTGTCTAGCAGCTGGTCAGCGAGACTGGTAGGTAGGAATAGCATTGTCACCTCGCATGCTGGATGCTGGATAAAACGTGCGAGTTCAGTGTGAAGGCAACGGCTCGCAATAGTGCTATTCCTACCTACCAGTCTCGCAGACCGTCTGCTAGAGAGCTCATGCGAGCTTGCTAGATGCTGCCTTGCTAGCTCGGTGTGAAATGGGCCTAACAGTGGACACATTTGAATGACTGCGTATTGGGTTGTTCTGCTTATCCTACCTAGCGTCCTATGTCCTATGCTTTTGTGTGTTCTACATCGCCTCGTACTCTACATTCTGCAGGATTTTTGTCGAGCAGGCATTGCGCTCCTGCCAGCCCCAACCTGAAGACTGCTGCAGACAACTTGCAGAGCTGCAGGAGGATGGCAGCTGCAGACAACTTGCAGAGCTGCAGGAGGATGGCAGCTGCAGACAACTTGCAGAGCTGCAGGAAGATGGCAGCTGCAGACAACTTGCAGAGCTGCAGGAGGATGGCAGCTGCAGACAACTTGCAGAGCTGCAGGAGGATGGCAGCTGCAGACAACTTGCAGAGCTGCAGGAGGATGGCAGCTGCAGACAACTTGCAGAGATGCAGGAGGATGGCAGCTGCAGACAACTTGCAGAGCTACAGAAGCACACCAAAAAACATCGCCGCCCTGACCGCAAGGGCGGTGATAATCATTCTAACATCAGCGCGTGGCATAAGAAAAAAAACAGCTTCTGTCCAATAAAGTTCAACACATCAAGTGTTGAAACTTGATGTGTTGAAACATATATACAAGTATTTACTACACTGCAATGTTGTAAGAAATACACTCACACAATTATGTAGATGTCGGTGTGATGTTATTTTGTATTAATAAAAGTTGGGATCGCTTCTGAACTGCAATATTTTGCTTTAGAGCAGTACGCATGCGTGATCTTGGGCGCGTAATGCGAAGAGCTTTGGCTCGATGTAGTTAATGCACTAAAAATCCTGCCCGAAATGACTTCTAAAACGACATATTTGGAAATCAATTTTTAAAAATGTGTGAGTGCCGGTCGTTTCGTACGGTCCTACTTTACAAGTTCCTGTTTTAAAGTTACTCACATGCATGACTCGGCGTTTCTACAGTGTTAACTGCGCAGCTGCACATTTTATGAATGGGGAAATTCGTGTTTAGTGAAACTCTTCACGAATATAGTGAAACTCTTCCTTTTTACTTAAGTTCACTCCCGATAATTTTTTTTGCACATAAACACTTCAATGAAGAGAATTATGAATACAAGGGATGGGTATTTTTCACGCAACGAAAAGAAGACGCTGCTATTTCCAACAATCATCAAATGCCCTCGTGATGCCCATCTACCCACGTGATGCCCACCGGAGTGTGTGTGTGTGTTGTGTGTGTGCTGTGTGTGTGCATGCATGTGCGTTGTGTGTTTGTGTGTGTGTATTTGCGCGTGTGTGTGTGTAGAGGCGCCGGCTTGAAGGATAAGCTTGGCATGATTTCTTTGTTATTTATTCTTCTTGGTACTGAAAATTCTGCAGTGGAATTGAAGTGGCCATTTTGGCGGCAGGCAATACCTTTTTAGCGCGACAGTTTATCTTGGACGTGTGAATTCAAGGACACTGTGTCGATCGTCGTGTTATCTGAAGTAATGTTCTTAATTAAAAATAGAAATCAAGTTCCTTAGTGTCCATGCATTTGTTTTTTGCGTCGAGATGGATGAGACACGCACACACGATTGTCTCCTGGCACCAGATGTGTACATGTGTGTCCCAATGTGTGTATTTACACACCCAAACGTGTGTGCACATGTTAGGTGAAGTAAATACATATAAACAATTTTAAACAATTTAAACAATTTATTTACCACAGGTGATAGAGCAATAGATTGTATCTTAAGTCTAGTAAAACGCACACATTTGAGTATAGCTACGTGTGAACCCGAATAAGTTCAGCGACTTCTACGGCATCCTACCATTAATGTTGTATACAAGCAGTTGAAGGTTTTGAGCGCTTCTTGAAGACAGTTTCAAAAATAAGGCAGTTAAACCCCTTCCCTCATGTCTTTTGGCAACAAAGACGCACGCAAAACGATTTTTCAAGACAATTTCTTCGTTTTGACGATTCAAAGTCGATTTTTCAAAACTATGAGAAACCAATTCCAAGTTCATTCTTTTGATTTAAATAAGGGATTTAAAACTCTTCACCCATGTCCCTTGGCAACAAAGACACACGCAAAACGATTTCTCAAGACAAAAATGATTCAAAGACGATTTCTCAAGACAAAAATGGTTCAAAAACGATTTTTCAAAACTATGAGAAACAAGTTCCAAGTTCATTCTATTGCGTCTATCCTCGCCCAGACACTGCGTCCTACATGACTCATTAAATCAGAGTATGTCGGCTCTACTCAGCGATCACTTCGCGTGCGTGGTGTCGAGCAGAGCTTGCCTGTCCTAAGCATTGACGAGTGCCTTACCATTACCCTCAATATCACCGCAATTATATTACCTCTATCGTACCTCTTCCACATCACATCTGATTTCAATTTTCTCCGTCACCTGCGACGAACATCTACACCTTTTCACTTCAAATTAATCCAAGTAAAGTTCAATTTAATCCAAGTCAAGTTCAATTTAATCTAAGTCAAGTTCAATTTACTCCAAGTCAAGTTCAATTTAATCTAAGTCAAGTTCAAATTAATCCAAGTCAAATACAAATAAATACAAGTCAAGTTCAATTTAACACAAGTCAAATTAAAATTAATAACAGTCAAATTTTACATACATATATAGGAATACATTTGGATTTTATGTATGTAATGTTGTCTTCCGTGCAATCGGTTTATAAAATAATTTTAAAAATGTCTTTTCCAGTCTCTTGTGTACTGATTTCTCTAATATAGGAGTATGGAAGAAAAGTGTTTCTCATTGAATTTGAATCAGCTCTTTCCTCAAGATGGATCTCTACAACCAATCAACGGACTATCAAGCAAGTGAAGATGAACAAGAAAATATACGCCCAGGAGTAAGAAGAGGAGTAAATAGAGGAAAATATAAGAAAACACGAGAAGAAAAATGCAGACTGATAGATGCTGCATTGAAAGATGAAGATTAGAGTGCTGTGGCAACATTTTTTTTGCTAATGCAGGAGTGTATCTGTGTGGTAATGTACTCATATAAATTGTAATCTAACGGAATAGTACATTAGTACTCAGTGAATCGTACTTGGATATTTTAAGATTATATGTACAAATCGTCCGGTAGTAATCTTTTGTATTTGCATGTATATGATTTCATATATATATATATATATATAAATGAAAGTTGTATATATCAGTTGTATATATATATATATATATATATATATATGTGGTAAAGTAGAATTTCACGCATATAAATATCTATATGTGTAAATAAATCCTCGAAACTATGTGTATGTGTAACACAAAATTACCTTTTGAACATAAATGTTTGACAGTAAGCACACTGTCATCAATGTAGAATTTTGAAACAACTCTAATGAGGTATCCATAATCCGAAGTTTTTATAATTGATTTGCATCTTTTACACCACTCATAGATCTAAATCCCACTCTGCCTCCTGATACTGGATACTTACCGCATTTCACGACAACTTTTTTTTATACTGCAGAAATTTTATGTATTCCTTGCTGATTGAAAAAACGACTGTCTTGCTCATCACATCCAATAGATACATATTTAACACAAAAAGCTCAAATTAACAAGGGATTACGTCAATATTTAACTCAACTTGGGCTTCGATTAATTTGAATATGACTTGGATTAATTGGAACTTGACTTGGATTAAAATGAACTTGACTTGGATTAAATTGAATTTGACTCGGATTAATATGAAATGAAAAAAGTGTACACGTAAAACCGAAGGCTATCATAAATACTCTACACCTGACTTACTCCTACTCATATGCACGTATCTTCCTTTAAAATGAGTACTCTTCGTTCCTCTCAGAATTTTCCAAGCATTAGCCTATCGCTAGAGCATATGTACGAGGAGGCTGACATACCCGCAAGTTCAACTGCCATGTAAGCCAAACGTACGAAGCGATCACGCCATTTAGGGAACGATAATTAAAATAGTCTAGGCCGCGCGGTATCCACGATACGGCCATGCACCTTACCAGCGGTGGCATGTGCCGAGGTTGTCACACAGCAGCTGCGTTACACGCAAGTTTGTGTTGTGTTACATGCCTTCTATGTTACGCAGGATAACGGAATCTCAACACCTGATGTCGTGAGTAGGACTACAGTGAATGAAAATGTCGTAAATATTTCTCGGCGCTAATCTGAGATGCGGGACATTACCTTGATTGCAGAGGCTGCTTTCGGTGAACTCGAGCGTCTCTGCCAAATTTGTCGCCGTCGTCAGTTCCTTGAGTGAGGTCGAGGAGAAAGCAGCGCGCGCCCAGTCGTCGCAGCGAGGTCATCGTCGCCCTCACTGCCCTGTCGCAGTTAGGGCAGGCACAGTAACTGCACGTACTGTAAATGTACACACTGTAACTGCATACTGTACTTACATGCACTCCAATTGCACACGCTGTAACTCCACACACTACAAGTACGCATACTACAAGTTCACACACTACAAGTGCGCATACTATAAGTACTCACACTACAAGTGCACACTGTAACAGCACTCAGTTGTATCAACTATCGTAATGTATCAACTCAACCAAGCTCACCAGCTGAGATGTGTTCGCAAAGCGCGTCTCGACTTTCTGTTCTGCATCAGCGCTGCGTCCTGGATACGCTCGCGCTAAAGCTGGAACAAATAAATAAATAAATAAATTGCTGGTGTTTATACGTTCAAGTCTCACCAGCCAATCAGATCATGGCTCATCAAAATGGCAAGCTGGTTGCTTGAAATTTGATATGCTCGCCTCAAAAGTTTTTTACGAAATATTCCAATGTCTTATTTTCAAATATGTTATTATTCCAATACGTTACTTCAATATATTATTTTCAAATATATCATCCCAATATATTATTTTCATTCTCAGCATGTCTGTGCCAGCTGTGTAAAAATTAAGCCCGTCCCTTGATCCTTATTGATGAATGATGCTGATGATGCTGAGGCAAGAAAAAATATAAAAGAAAAACGAAAAAAATGAGAGTAAAACAAACCAAAAAAGAATAAAACTATAAAAAACTCACTCAAATCAAAAAAATGCAATAAATAAAACGTAAATGTCCCATGCATAAAAAAGATTTTGAATTAATATTTTTCATCATGTAGCAATTTTTCCTTCATTTTTCTTCCCTTCTTTCTCCTTTTCATGGCTTCCTCTTTTAATTCCTTCGTTCCTTCTGCCTTCATCGCTCAGTAGGCTGAGAAATGGGCCCCACACAGCAGGCCCACATTGGCCCGCAGCAGCAATGGGCCCCACACACCGGACCCACATTGGCCCGCAGCAGCAATGGGCCCCACACACCGGGCCCACATTGGCCCGCAGCAGCAATGGGCCCCACACACCGGGCCCACATTGGCCCGCAGCAGCAATGGGCCCCACACAGCGGGCCCACATTGGCCCGCAGCAGCAATGGGCCCCACACAGCGGGCCCACACTGTCTCGCAGCAGCAATGGGCCCCACACGGCGGGCCCACACTGACCCGCAGCAGCAATGGACCCCACACCGCAGGCCCACACTGGCCCGCAGCAGCAATGGGCCCCACACAGCAGGTCCACACTGGCCCGCAGCAGCAATGGGCCCCACACAGCAGGCCCACACTGGCCCGCAGCAGCAATGGGCCCCACACAGCAGGTCCACACTGGCCCGCAGCAGCAATGGGCCCCACACAGCGGGCCCACACTGGCCCGCTGAGTCCGGCACTCAAGGGCCCGAGAAAGTTGTCCCAACGACCTGCGGTTGCCCAAAAGAAGAGCTGCTGCTCTTAAAACTCTGATAAAACTTGGACGTCGAGCTTAGGCTGCCCAGAGCTGCCCAGAGCAGGTCGGGACAGAGTGATACGCGGGTGCTGGGTGGTCTGTACTGGTACAGCTCTGGGTGGCCTGTACTGGTACAGCTCTGGGGGAACTGTACTGGTGCAGCTCTGGGTGACCTGTACTGGTACAGCTCTGAGTGGCCTGTACTGGTACAGCTCTGGGTGGCCTGTACTGTTACAGCTCTGGGGGAACTGTACTGGTGCAGCTC
>JACJUY010000967.1:2768-13440 GCA_014220935.1 Platorchestia sp. MABIK | reverse complement strand
GAACTGTACTGGTGCAGCTCTGGGTGACCTGTACTGGTACAGCTCTGGGTGGCCTGTACTGGTACAGCTCTGGGTGGCCTGTAGTGGTTCAGCTCTGGGGGAACTGTACTGGTGCAGCTCTGGGTGACCTGTGCTGGTACAGCTCTGGGTGGCCTGTACTGGTACAGCTCTAAGTGACAAGTACTGGTACAGTACTGGTACACAGCCACACACTACCGCAACACCAGCAGCCTCAAAACATCCAATAGAACTAAATTAAAAAAGAAAAATATAAACAGAAATAGAACTAATTAAACCAAGTAGACCAAAATAAACTAAACAATTGAAAATAAACCGAAGAATATACTGAAATAGAACTAAATAAAGTAATTAAATAAATTGAAATGTAGTAAACTAAAACAATATAACTCAAAACAACCAAATAGAACTCACTCCAAGCATTAATCACCGACATCTTTTCCACACAGCAAAAGGCATTAGATGCCATCACTACACACGACTAGTGCAGGCAGCGCTCAAGACAGCGGGCTACCAACGGGCTGAAGGCATTTGATGGGAAAAATAAAATAAGAAAATACAAGCGAGGTTAATTTTTGTATTTTGTATTTTATATAAATTTTTGTATGAATTTTTTCACATTGACGGACTCCACATAACGCTGTGTGACCTCACAAGCACACAACTCTGTGTGACCTCACAAGCACACAACTCTGTGTGACCTCACAAGCACACAACGCTGTGTGACCTCACAAATACACAACGCTGTGTGACCTCACAAGCACACAACACAGTGTGACCTCACAAGCACACAACTCTGTGTGACCTCACAAATACACAACGCTGTGTGACCTCACAAGCACACAACACAGTGTGACCTCAAAAGCACACAACGCTGTGTGACCTCAAAAGCACAGAACGCTGTGTGACCTCACAAGCACACAACACAGTGTGACCTCACAAGCACACAACACAGTGTGACCTCACAAGCACACAACTCTGTGTGACCTCAAAAGCACACAGTACAGACGGTCCCTCACACACACACACACTCCTCCCCCATCACCCCTCACCCCAGGTCACCCCCCAAACCCCCACCGTGAGTCATCCCAGCACCTGTTCCCTAAAGAACCCGAATTACCCTGGTCTTTTCGTGGAGCGGTCGAGCGCTAACTGGTTAACTTTGATGATACTTCAATTCGCTTTTTCTATGGTGGATATTTGCGATTGATTTATTCCTTCGACAGAACATGTGAGGAAGGCCTTGGGTGCCACGGAACATGGGCAGGAGAGTGCCAGTAGGGGAGCCTGCTTAGCGGGGGAGTGTGGGGGGCAACGAGGGGGTGTGGGGTGAGGGGCGAGGGAGATATTGGCGATGAATGGGGAAATTTGACGTCGTAGCAGCTGAGGGCAAGGATTTCTGCAGGAAGTGCTCACGCGCTTCTATTTGAGCTGACATCCTTATGATTTTGGTGACCAGTGTGTTTAAATGTATTGATTAATTTTAGTGAACCATACCTCTAAAAGTATTAATTTTAGTGACCAATGTCTCTGATTAAATTCATTTTAGTAACCAATATTTTTAAATATATTAATTTTAGTGAGCAGCATCTTTAAATATATTAATTTTAGTGGCCAATATATTTAAAAACATGTATCAATTTTAGTGACCAACATATTTAAATATTTTAATTTTAGTGGACAATTCCTCTAAATGTATTAATTTAAGTGACCAATATCTTTGATTATGTTCATTTTAGTAACCATTATTTTTAAATATATTAATTTTAGTAGCCAAGATTTTTAAATATAATAAGTTTAGTGACTAATATCTTTGAATGTATTAATTTTAATGACATACCGGATGAATTAGTTGTAAACAAACGCAAACTTTTAAGTGATGTGGGACATTAAAACATGTATAATTTCAAGTGCATATAGAGGGGTGCATGTGTACGCAAACTGCCACGGATATTGAGAACTCAGGAAAAATTTCCATGGAGTTATGGAACACTTAACTAAAAGAACTTAACTAAAAGAACACTTAACTAAAAGAACACTTAACTAAAAGAACTAGATACGCAGTTGTAAGAATTTTCTTTGCGCATGGGCTTCACATATCTCACAGAATTCTAATCTTAGTTTGTTTCGTATGTTCTTGAGTTTCTTGCTTTTATTATTTTCCTTACGCAGAATTCTGATCTTAGTCTGTTTGGCATGTTTTTTTAATTCATTATTATTATTATCCTTCTTATTATTATTTCAATACTCTTCTTGTCTTTGCAAAGTTATTGTGGCAACGGTGAGAGTTTTTCCGATGTCGGAAACATGAAATCTGCGCAGAACGCTGAAACATGGACACCAAAATCCGGAGCAATTTCGCACTTCACCATGTCTCGATTGTTCAGAAATTATTGCTGTAAACCAGTGGTATTCATTGCGCGACTCTCGAAGAATACATAAATTAATTTAATAATATATCATTTACACAATAAACGCTAACTTGCAGTAGCTGCGGCTCCATCAATCAATGCGTTTAGCCGAAGGGGCTCTCTTGCAAAAAATTAGTGAAAAACACTGCTTTAAACTATCACAGTTCATGGCTTCTACCGTGATCACAGTTCCTGACTGGCACAGCTCCTGATTAGTCTGGCTTCTGATCAACAAGGATTCTGATTAGTTTGGCTCAGAAATACCACGGCTCCCGATAAACATAGGTTCTTACGTAGGTTCTATCAGTTAAGCCTTTGATGAGCCTGATTACCATGGCTCCTGATTACCATGGCTCCTGATTACCATGGCTCCTGATTCCCATGGCTTCTGATTACCATAGCTCCTGATTACCATGGCTCCTGATTACAATGGCTCCTGATTACCATGGCTCCTGATTACAATGGCTCCTGATTACCATAGCTCCTGATTACCATGGGTCCTGATTTCCATGGCTCCTGATTAACATGGTTCCTGATTAGTTCGGTCCGCAATGAGCGTAGCTCTCGATTAACAAGGATTCTGTTTAGTTTGGCCTTTGAAAAAAATGGCTCCTGATTAATATGTTCTCTGGTTAGCATGACATATGTGTGCATCTTTTCTAACCAGCATAATTCGAACCTCTGCCTAACCTAGTCAAACTTTTTCGCCGCCTGCATGCATGTTTATCGCCGCCTAAGCGATTTAAGCGATTAAATCGCTTAGGCGGCGAAAAACATGCATGCATGTGGCGGAAAAATTATACTGGGGATCTTTCCGCAATCCAACCCCTTTTTCTTGGGCGGAGAACGAATAAAATGTCTGTTGGGTAAAGCTCATGTCTGTACCAATCAGCTAACGGCTCTGATGCTAATTATGCACATGTAGTGCTAATTGGCTATGCTTTCACTTAGTATGTGGTGCTACATAATATGGGCGCTGCTTAGTATGTGGTGCAGTTCATCATGTGATCATGTGGTATGAACGTGCTGCTACTCAGCACGTGCTGCTGATAAGCACGTGGTGCTGATAAGCATATGGTGCTGTTTATCATTTGATGATAAGAACTTGCTTCTACTTAGCATGTGGTGCTGATTAGCAACGCGTGGTGCCACTTAGAAGAATGTGGTGCATCTTACCATGTGGTATTAAATGGCATGTAGGTCAACTTAGACTGTGATGCAACTTAGAATTCCTGCTACTTAGGAAATCGTACTACTTGGCACACATATTGCGCTGCAGTGCCCGTAGAGTTATTTCACATGTGACGCAACACAACAAATGAAGTTACTTAATAAGCGCATGCTGCTCCTGTACATGCGTTGTAGAGCTACTTGGCACTTAGTCACATATGAAGCAACATACCATATCTAGTTACTTTGTAACCATATGCAGCTACCCTTCGGGCGTTGCAGAGCTAAAGTTGTAGACTACTTAGCACTTAGCACTGAATAGCACCACGTGCTGTATAGCAGCACGTGGTGCCCGCTGGCTAGAACGATCAGAAGAGAAACGGACATTTCAGCCAACATTGAGGCGGCCGTAGAGCGTCATCACATCGGCACACAATCGCTGTTGCTGCCTTTTGTTGTGTGCAACACTGACTATTATTCATTTATTGTCTCTAAATAACACTCTCAGTGGGGATTTGCACCGCCAGATTTCCTTTGTTTTCCGGACTGTGGGGCAAAGAAGATGATTAGATTAGATTATTAGTTAGTTTAAGCCTCCTTAAGGAAAAGGAGCCGAGGCGAGAGTGGTGTTCGCAGGGAGCGATTTCTTCTCTCCTCTCTTTCCGACTTCTGTTCAGGGACTCATCGAACATTCTTCTTAGTCAATGATAGGAATTTGAGTTTAAATAACTGAAAGTTAATTAAAATTAGAAAAATGAAAGTGAACTTAGAAGAAGAAAAATGAAAGTAAATTTCGAAGAAGAAAAATGAAAGTAAATTTAGAAGGAGGAAAATGAAAGTGAATTCAGAAGAAGAAAAATGAAAGTGAATTCAGAAGAATAAAACTTAAATTAAATTTAGAAGAAGAAAAATGAAAACAAATTTAGAAAAAGAAAAATGATAGGAAATTGAGAAGAAGGGACTGTTGAAGCATAGAAAGGACTCACTCCACTCCATTATCTTGAACAGACAAGCAGTTGATTTTGATGCAGATCAACTAGCAGTAAGCTCCAACGTGAAACTGGTCTGTAATAACTATATTCCAAATTTGCCCACGGGTGAAACACGACTATTTAAACGCTGGACTATTTTATTCTGTCTGATTCATGACATACGTATCTAATATGCCTTATAAATAACCACAGGATACAATACTATTTCTCTGATCGAACTAGTGCACTTTTGTACGAGTACACGTGAGTTGTGAGGGGAATTTTGAATCGATTTCTTCCCACAGCGTGAAAGTAAGTCTCTCCATTTTATAACCAAGGACATGTTTTTTCATAATTTTCATACATCCCAGTCTAACTTTTTCGCCGCCTGCATGCATTTTTTTCGCCGCCTAAGCGATTTAAGCGATTAAATCGCTTAGGCGGCGAAAAACATGCATGCAGGCGGCGAAAAAGTTTGACTCGGATGTGTGCCTGATCAGCGTGACGGTGAGGACAAACCAGCCACATCTATTACTCGCGTTATTGTACTTGAATATTGTACATCCATTGTATTCCAGCCAGGTGTGGTGTAGAAGCAAACAACACACTCTGCACTACAGCCCATTGTATTCCAGCCAGGTGTGGTGTAGAAGCAAACAACACACTCTGCACTACAGCAAAGACTCACTTATATCATGCTTGGGGAGGCCATGGTCAAGGTATCTGCAAATCGACAGGAAATACTCGAGTAATTCAGCAGACGACAGTGCGCGTACACTCTTCACTGTGCTAAAAGCATGTCATTATCTTATCACAGAGTGACACTTAACACCTAATTTGATGATAGAAAAAGTTATTTTACTTCTATACAGGACTGCTTTGGATAATTATTTTTACTTCTATACTGGACTGCTATGGATAATTATTTTTACTTCTATACTGGACTGCTATGGATAATTATTTTTACTTCTGTACTGGACTGCTGTGTTTTATGAAAAATCATTTTTCTCACTTGGAGTTCAGGGAAACTATACTCACGACCCCCAAGACACGGGATAGAAAAAGCTCGGGTGTAACCAAGTTGCAGTCTCCTCCTCGCCGCAATCTTTGAAGACCCTAACTTTCCTTATTTAATTCTTTAGAGCGCAACTGACCCATGAAATAGCGTCCACACATCTACGAGTATGTTGAGGTTTCCCTAATGGGGCCCTGGGCCTGATCACTTGAACCAGAACTACTTAGTTACTGAGAGGGCGCATTGTCATGTGTTGTGTCTACGTGCCTCCGGCACAAAATTGACTCTGTGCTAGCGGCACACATTGTGCCAGAGCCATCTACGGATGTGTGCCTCGGCCTGTTGTGACAACACACATTATTATATATCAATATTATATATTATTATTACCATTATTATTCTTATACAGGGCGTTTCACCACCGAAGACGCTACAGGGACGTTTTATCGATGTATTCGATATTCCCTGTGACTACGCACACAGAACACACTGTTGCATACGTAAGCCTCATATTGCAATAACTGACACTGGCAGGTTCGAAGAATACTGTGGAGCACTTCACATCATTGGTTGGATGCGTTAGAAGCATGTGGTGCATCTTAGCATGTAGTTTTAAATGGCATGTTGCTCAACTTGAAATGTAGTGCAACTTAGCATGTAGTTTTAAATGGCATGTTGCTCAACTTAAAATGTAGTGCAACTTAGCATGTAGTTTTGAATGGCATGTTGCTCAACTTAAAATGTAGTGCAACTTAGCATGTAGTTTTAAATGGCATGTTGCTCAACTTAAAATGTAGTGCAACTTTGCAGATGATGCATCTACGCCAGTCAGGCTCGGGAATCAAGTAGCAGCTGCATCACTGAGGTTCGTTAGTCTTGTTAGCGCTACAAGATCAAAAATGTTTCTTATACTTCAATCTTATATCTGAACAGCCGTATTTCCCATTTGCGGCAGGTCGTCAGTTAAACTCGTAGTCCTACTCCTAAAATGCCGCACTTCTTATTTTTTTGACTTGAAAGTACACATAAAAGCTCCAGCATTGCTTCATGCAGTCTGTCCTGAGACATGGAATGCGTAATGCTTGAAAAAATCACGACAGTTTCAAGTCTGTGACAGCACAAGGCGATCGTGAGTACTTCGTAAGTGATAGACTGGCAGAGCTGCAGTTTGTGTTTCGCGTCATATGCATTGCTTCATTATTTATCACTTCTTATGTGCCTCTGTACATGACTCGGTTCATGCCTCTCGCGCCCTGTACGTGCCCCGATTCATATGTACCTTACTTCATACAACTGGTACGTTGGATCTATCTCACGACACACCGCGCGACTGCCGTCAATTGCGCCCTGATGGTCTCTAACAAGATGACGCGAGCCCTCACAAGCAGGCACGCGAGCGCGGCTCACGCTCAGCTTCTGAACGTGCGTTGATCTCAAGCTCCAGGACTCTAATGCTCATTATTGTGTCCTGTTTTCATCTCAAGCTCCATGACTCTAATGCTCATTATCATGTCCTGTTTTCATCTCAAGCTCCATGACTCTGATGCTCATTATCATGTCCTGTTTTTTTACTTCCCCGTCTCCAGCGCTTCTCGGAAAGTTTTTATTTAGTTTTTATTTCGACGATGTTTTGTCCTCAAGTTTTACAGTTTTGATTTTTGTCAAATAAAGGATAGCGGGTATTTTCTAGCTAATTAAATTTTACGAAAAATAAGACAAGAACATAGGTGAAGAAAAATGAACTACCTGGTAAAAAGAGGGAGTTCGAAATAGATGGTGCAACAGAGAATGTTTTTACTACTTTTGAAAAAAGGATTTTCAAAATCAGGTTGACTTGCTAAAGTAGAATTTCTGGACCAACATTTTTTGTTCAGAGAATATTCAAGTTGATGTTAACCTGGGAATGTAGATGAGTAGAGTAAACTTTTTAACATCTTGAAACCTGAATACTTCCAAAGGTCTTAATCTTCCTGTATCGTCTCAAAATTTGGCCACTTATTTGTTCGACACATCGGGCGTTTAACTCACAGATGTGACCAGCGAAAGACTCAACGGGGTGGAATACCTTAGGCAAAACCAAAATTACAACACGCAAATGCTATGAATCCTTGCACCATAAAATCCCTTGACAGTGTTCTGCAGTACGAACTTGGTGCGTTCGTACCCGTTCCATTCAAGTCTGTGACAGCACAAAGCGATCGTGAGTACTTCGTAAGTGATAGAATGGCTGAGCTGCAGTTTGTGTTTCGTTTCAAATGCATTGCTTCATTATTCATCTTTTCTTAGGTGCCTCTGTAAATGACTCGGTTCATGCCTCTCGTGCACAGTTCGTGCACCGATTCAGATGTACCTTTCTTCATCCAACAGCGTAGAAACAGCGGTAGAAACAGCGGTAGAAACAGCGGTAGAAACAGTGGTACCTGCGACCAACACTAAAATTAACTCCAGGATTGCATTATGCAAGATCACGGTGTCCCGGTCGACGCTAGCCTTGATGATCCGGCACGGGTACGGAAGGCATAGACCTCCGAGTTCGCAAGCTTGATTTTCGGCAGGCGCAGACGCACAACTTGTGTTTGCGTGCACGAGCCCTTTTGTGTCGCTGGTGCAACATGCAAGCAGGCACCCGCTCTGTAATTTGTGCTGAGCTCAGGAATGTGCTGTTGCATCCTAGCCTTCTGAAGCTCAGAGTTATGAGACGAGGATGACTTGCACGCAACATCTTTCAATTGTGTTGCTGCTGGTCACATGAACATCGACTGAATAATTTTAATCACTAATGGAGCTTAAAGACATGCGTGTCCTTCGTGACCTTTTGAGTTAAGGGAGACAGCAGGAGGAACTAATTTCGCCCACATGTTTTTAACTCTTTAAATTGATCAAGTGCGTAGCTTAAGGAATGGATGAATACAAATGGGCCTGCGAGCTCACGTGACGGCAGGACGAATATGGGAAGCATGTAAGCCTCTGCTGGCCCGACGTGCCAATAAAGTTGTGTGCTGTGGGATCAAAGCCTCGGCGAATGTAGCAGAGAACAAATCTCGTACCTTTTGTTCTGCCGGTGGCTCGCTATGATTAGTAACAAAAGTAAGGAAAACTAAGGTATGTAAGCTCCTATGCTGTAACTTTGCGTATGGAATCTTACTTTTGATTTCTGATTTCCACAGAAACACCAAAAAGTGGGTTATTCAGAATCGTGCCTGTAGGCTAGCAATAAGCTTGTAGGAGTCATTTCAACCTCAAAAAACGAACAATCTTTTCAAGCAATTTATGTGCAACAAGTGATACACACAAAAAAGATTAATATTCAACACTGTACCACGAGACTTAATTCAATATAGTTACTTACGAGTCTGTATAAGTGCAGTAACTTCCACGAAACCGAGGTGGAAACTAATGGAAATTGTGGGCTGGAAAACAAACTTATGGCTAGAGTTAATCATACGAAGGCTAGAGGCTACACACTCCCTTGACCCCAATCCTTGAATTAGCGTTTGCAGAAAGTAGATTGGGATTTCAAAGGTAAAATTCAGGGGGCATGAAAAAATTATCTTTTGAATTGTCAACCGAGCTAAGCCGTACAGAATGTTGAAAGAAACATACATTTTCATGGTGTAAGAACGATGTTAATGTAACAACACGGTAAAATAACGCGTATTTTACGCGAAAAATCGTTATTTTACTGTTGTGTTTAACCTCACAGACTCTCAAGGCCATCCTTTGAAAAAAAAATCATTCCTGAGAAGGCTATCTTTTAAACGGAAATTTATTTTAGCACCTCGTCTCCCTGGGGTAAAATGGGCCCAAAGTGTGATGTAGGATGGTTCCTCAAAACCTTAGTACCATTGTACATGTCTTTCAGAATGGGTTACTTGTTCAAGAAAAAAAAGAAAAAAAAGAGGTGATGAGCGCGTCACGTACATGATCTTCACTTATCAAGAAGGTAAGATTAGCCAGCTTTTTCCCTGAAAGGATCGTACTTCAAACACACATATTTGGCAGAAAATCTGTGACCGCCAGCTCACATGCAAGAGATACGACCGAGATGCAATGATAACGCTAGATTTACGGCCATAACTGCCAGGTCTAGCGACCGAGCTCCGTCTGAAGCAGTGTAAATGCATTGCTCAAATTCCAGGTCGAGTAGAAGCTGGACATTATCAGATGACTCCAGCCGTGATTAATGCACCCGAAAAACCGGATGGTTGATGGCATAGCGCTGCCCGAATTCTCCAAATGAGCTCCAGTTATGGTGTGCGCAAGTGTTATCTTCACCAGCAGTATCTCAACAGCAAGCCCTGGAACATGAGTTAGCTATTTCCATTAGCAATACGAGCTCGGGGCTGCGATTTAGGGATCTTGAGACTCATTTTTTTGTCTCTGATCATTAACAGGACAGGAGTTTATGAGCAGAAGAGAACATTTCTGAAGGTGTAAGCTTTTGAGATGTGCGTGCTATATTTCGCTCAGTGGGGAGCGTTCGCTGGACAAAACCTTGTATGTTGAGTTATGTTTTTTAACCTTTTGAAGAGTAAGTGATACATTAACACTGACAACACTAACATTTTCCGACCAAATTAGCTGTAGAAAATTCAGCGTGCGTTCACACAGTTCGATAGAAAAACCGTGAAATTGTGAATTTAAAAAAAATAATACAAAATGTCAACAGATTGGGTTTTAATATACACCGAAGGAAAGTTATACCTAAAGCTACTGTCTGAGTGGCAGAAGCCAATAGAGTTGGTGAGTTGCAAGTTGACTTATGAGGCAATTTTTACAATGTACAACTTAGCTCTCACTCAGAAGCCTTTGTTTTTATAGAAGGCCCCAGCGAGGAGTCAGAGAAGACCTTCCCTCTGGCATAAACACGTACAATAATGAAGACAGGCCAGTTGGCAACATAACCTTTACCGAGTTTGCTCCACGTTCTAAAAAATGCTACACTTCTTCTTGTGCTTAGGCTAACCTTCCGAGTGAAACATAAGCTCGTAGAAGACCTTCTTCTTGTGCTTAGGCTAACCTTCCGAGTGAAACATAAGCTCGTAGAAGACCTTCTTGTGCTTAGGCTAACCTTCCGAGTGAAACAT
>JACJUY010000966.1:133244-172723 GCA_014220935.1 Platorchestia sp. MABIK | reverse complement strand
GGAGAGGTCAGAGCGTGTTCCAAAGAAAGCCAGGTCATCCGAAGAGAGAAATTCAGCACATATCCATCTAGAAGGTCCAGGTCGGTAGGGTGGTCACATGCTGCCATCTCTCTTCGTCTGACCCCTGAACCCAGGCCACTCTGCCATGGTTGCACCTGGGCAGCACAGCCCTGGGCATCATAGAGGCACGCAAGCCCCCTTCCCGCGACAAGGGCGAGATGGCGCGAGGGGGCAAGGGTTTGAGTCACAACTGGACTCAGTCTTACTCTTCACCGTAATTTCAACGTATTTTTTCAGGAAAGAATATTTAACTTTCTGGTCACATTGTCTTAGTTACAGTAATATTTCTTAGACACGAGTTTTGAGCTAAAATTTTTCCGATGGAAAGTGCATCCCGAATATCGAAGTTCAACCTCCTCTCAAGATACCAAGCTAACTTAAAATTTTCGAGAAACGCTATGATAAAAATTACTGAAAAGCTCAGGATGTCTTGCTGCCAACGCCCGATATTTCAGATATTAATGAATGAATTTGTTCTGCTAACTTGCTTCACAGGTAAGAACATAGTGACCGTCTGGATAACGTGTAATGCCGAGTTTACATTGACACTCTTTTCGACACTCGCATCCTAAGGGTCGCGGGAAAGTGCACGTTGCAAAAGAGTAGCAAGTGTTTACATTAGAACGCAGTGCAGGGCACTGCAGGTGCGCGGAAGAGTGCTCAGTTGTCTTTCAGATGCAGTGACGGATAAAGTAGCACTCCGCGCACTTGCACTTCTCGTCAGGAAGCTTTCTTTGATATTCCAGTTTTTATATGCTTTGCTGTAGATACGCCACTAACATTCATAGTTGCGGTTGAGCTCTTTCAATCTCTCCAACACCCGGGCGTGTCCAAACGTATTCTGATAACATGCTGCAGGCAACGGCGCATAGTACCTCTCTCCACATCACGGCAGTGACTGAAGATCGAGTGAGTCAGAGTGACCGCAGTGACGGTCAGAACATTGCAAAGAATGGCAAGGGAGAATGTCCAAGCGAGCCTCACGGTGCTCGTCTGCTAGCCCGGCAACAGTTTATGTGCCCGTCGAAGTGACAGTGTTGAAAAATGTCAATGTAAACGCAGCATAAGGGTGCCTGCACACCAAAAGATTTGAAGCGAGCAAGCTAGCGAGCTTGAATTGATTAACATGGATTCCTATGGGAGTCCACATACTGCAAGCAAGCGAGCAAGGGAGAAAGACTGAAGATTGGCTGAAGCTAGAAAGCGACTTCAAGATGGTTTCACGCTTGAAAGCTGCAGCGGGTAGCCTCTGGCCATGGTAGACCGTGCGTCTGGCAGTGTGCAGTGAGATGTCGACGAGGGAGGTGTGCTGCTCAGTTCTTCCAGCATAGACTGAACTCCTTATATCCGAAGTTAATGCTGTACTGTAAGTTCGTGAACGTTCGTGTGGATAAAAAAAATATTGTTCGACCGTTTGTATTACCGGTGTAGCGCATTTCCATCGTAACTGTGTATTGCGAGAAGGATTACTCTTTAAACCTAGGATCACCGTTAGTTCGTAAACGCTCGTTGTGATAAGAAAATAGTGTTTTGTGGGCTAGTGTTATATGGCAATACTGTATTTAAATCGTTGTGAACATACACCAGGTGATAATATATACTAGAATTAATGTCACATCAAAAACATAAGCGTCCATTGTAAACTTTCCTCGATTGTATAATATACTTACGTAGTGTAGAATATAATACGCTCAGCGATAATCTCATTATATAATCTTGAAGTAATGCAAAAATTATACCTTCAAAGTTGTTAACATTATTAATCACATTTCAAATTGTAGATTTCTTGAAACACTATGAAAGCACAAATTTTTCCCTTACTCACAAATAAAAAGATGCCATTACCTTTTCTTTCACGTAATCTAGAATAAAAATAAATGTAACACAAGAAACTCAAAACTAGTAAAAACACACCTGATCATAAAAGACGCTTCTAATATTCGGCATATATTTTCTACTTTGAAATGAAAGGAAAAGCAAACGAAGCGACAGCAATGTAGTGCAACTGACACACTTGATGCAAGACCAATATAGGATTTGTGTGTTTGCACTAAGTTCAATATCAAATCCTTCAAAACTTCTGGTGGGAGCGAGCATTGATAAAAACACACACAAGAAAAATTGAACTACATATAAATTATTTTGAAGTTCGTTGCTCTAAGAACTACTAATAAATTAAACACAAAACAAAGCAAATTTTTCTTCATTGGGAAATACACAATTCACACTTTGGATTCAGTACTGTGCAGACACATTAGTTCATACTTCACATGTGTGAATACTCCAGAGTATAAGAATGAAAAGCTAAAAACATTTTACTTCATACCTTGACTAAAACAATAAATAATAGAGTAAGTTGTGAATTCACAGCACGATTATCTGCATCAAATCTTCCAACAAATTAGGATGCTAATTTTACTAATAAAATTCTCATCTCGAAGAACTTTCGAGCATAAATTTAATAAGTAATTATTTCATTTCCTGAAAATTTCTCGATTCACGCTTTCGACAACTCTGAATTCTGCCTCTACTGTGGCCAAGCATGTGCTGATGCTCCGTCCATTTCAGAGGCCAACGAGTTGTCACTCAAGAGCTGATGACTAGACCCTCCAATTTTAGCATTGCAATCAGGGCAATTGGAAGCCACCATCGCTCCACCGCACTCAGTGATGCAGTAAATGTGACCATTGGGGCACTTGTACCAAGCTCCCTTGCGTACATCAGTCATTGCCTTCACAATCGTGCACCTTTCCTTATCGGAGATGCCAAGCCCTCCCGTGTAACTCTGGCATTCCTTCAGCAGACGCTTCACCTGCGCCTCCGAACTGGCCGTGAACACCTTAGTTGGCTTCATGATGACGTCAATTTGCGCCACGCACGCCAGAGTGAGAGGGTTATTTGAACGAGTGCGAACGCTCTTCATCTGCGACATGTAACGGAGCCGCTGCAGCTCACACTCCACCTCCTCCATGAACTGACGCACCACACTTACATTCTGTTGGATAGGAGCCAGAGAAGAACCCCTTAAATCATGCGTAGATTTGAACTCTCTTGCACGTGAATATCAGTACGAAAAGACGCGTTCTGGTTCTTCTCAATACCGAAGCTTTTCGCTCGTAAAATGAGACTCGAAATGCAGAAGCTTTGATGATTAATGATATGACTGGACAGAAGATGAGGATGTTTTCAATAATGTAGCTCGCACGCAAACCCTTTTGTCATCATTTCAGCAATTTATATTGCCGCTGACAGACAAGGATGGTGCACAGCAACGTCACCTTACCGATGTATCATAGGACGGACGAAATTTCGACAGTATGCAACCCATTTGAAGACTGTTCCCACCAGATACACCAACAGATCAGCAAAATCTGATAACCTACCACTCTAAGACTGTTACAAGAACTTCAACTTGAGAAACAAGCGAAAAACAGGATAGTTTCATCAATTCAAACTATCACGTTAGCATGACATCAAGAAGGCTGCAATTTAATCCATTTCGGTGGCGAGTGAATTAGCGTTGTCGAGCTGGTAGCTGATCCCTCCAATCCTGGCCCCACAGCCCTCCTCTGGGCACACAGACTCTTGGTTGGCGAGGCCGCAGTTGCCGATGGCGTACACGTGACCACGCGGGCACTTGTACCAGTGGCCCGACCCAGCGAAATTGAGGGCTTGCTTGATTTCGAGACGCTCCTGAAGCGAAATTCCAACCCCACTGTAGTACTTCTGGCACTCTGCGAAGAGTCGCTGCACGCGTTCGTTCCGCTCCTTGGTGTAGGTGTGACGAGGGTCCATGAGCTGTCGGACGCGCTGCAGCAGCTGCTGCGCCTCCGGAGATCCTTGCGTCCTGGCAGCGATCTTCGCGACTGCGGCGGACGCGCCGATGCGCGAAAGTTCGCATGCCACCTCCGTCCTGAACTGATCCGACACACACACCGCCTACAGGGACACACAACATTTACCCTGTAATTCGTGGCAAATTCAAAACACTTGAAATCTGCCCCATGACAAATGAACGATAAACTTACCACGCTATACAGAAAAAAAAATCCAAGAGAATGAAACCTCAGGATGCTAACAAGCATTTTTTTGAAGTTCTTCAATTCTCTGGGTAAATGAAAGCGTGTCCCTAACATGGGCTAGTGTGTGTCAGTAATGCTAGCATCAACACGAAGATAAGAATTTGAGAGTAAAAAATGTTAATAAAATTTAACCCAATACCTCGTAGTATTACGTTGTTTGCAGGACAATTTGCCCATGACAGTTTTCAAGCTATTCAGATTTCAACTGTAGACCAACAGATAGATCAACAACAACGACTTGCGGCAACTCTAGGACCTGAATCAAACAAAGAACCATACAACTAATCTGGACACCTGCGATCAATAATACAGGACAGCAAGTTGGTCTACGCTTCCCACCCACGCCGTTGATCTGCGACACTTCTGAATTTGGCGATCAAACCTAATACGATTATTGAACCAATCTTAGGGGCATGAGATGACTATTAATGGGTATGAGTGAGCTATTTTTGAGTGTGGGCATTCATCTTCACTGTTTTTTAGTTCTATCCATAAAGCTGGATGAAGTGGATCAGGGAGATAAAATTAAGGAGCAGCATTTCTAAGTTCAAATATTTATGTCTAACAATCAGGGATTGTTATACAGTTCACGACTTGAAAAGCACAGAACAGTGTAGTGCGGCAGTATGAAACTCGTTTTAATCAATAAGAAAAAGTGAGAGGTATGAACTAGAAAATGAAAAAACTGGACATTAAAGTTGCACATAGAGCAAATATGTGAGCAGTTACTGAGGGTCTTAAAAATATAATCACGGTATCATTGGTCTAGGGTAACCACTGAAATAGATAAAAATACATCCACAAATGAATTTCAATAAAGCTAATATGTACATTGAAGGAGAGATTGGGAGAGCACGTGTTTTAAAAATTTCACTGACAAGGCGCAAGAAGAGACCCCAGATAGAATCGATAGTGCACAGCAATGCCATTTTACAAGTAGCATAGAACGATCAGGGAAACAAGAATACAATTTTTAGAAAGCAAGTTGACTTAAAACATTCATCATTTTTGGAGCAGCATAGCAGGAATTAGTGCGTTAATTTTTACCAAGCATTCCGGACCAATTCACTAGCTGAGCACCTGATATCCTTAGCTTTGCACAGTCATTTCAAGCAAAGGAACCAACTGTTATTTAAAATAGCGAGTTATAGATTCCATAGCCAAAACAAAGGCAATCTCAAGAGAGCGAAGAGAAGAGACCATTAAGTACAGACTGTAGAAACAGACAGGACAGACTGTGCAAAACGTATGTTCACATTAAAAAACAAAAAAAAAACTGCACATAGAAGCAGCAAGTCAGGAAGGATGAAAAAGATAATAAAAGATAGGAAAGAAAGCACGAAAACTGAAAAGACGAAATGGATTTGATAGACAGTAGTCTCGAAGGCCTATTGATAACTGAGATAACTAAGCAGTATCTTTCCTAGGAGCACTAATCTCCACAGCATAGAATAAACAAATCAAATTAACCTAAACCTATTTTATTTCCCCTGGATGGCAAGGAAGTGAAATCTTCGTCATACAAGTACCTACATAGTCAACAATCTAATTTCTGAGAATTAACTGAAGCTTAATACCCAACTCAATTTGACGTGAATTTCAGCATTTAATATGAAGAATGACCCATTAAATGGATGGTGCCTGCATTCACTTCTAATTGAGTACTTACAAAAACGGAGTTTGAGATCACCACTCCAAAAATATCCTCAATAACCAAAAGTGCTTCACACGGCACTAAATATATTAAAAACTGCAACCTTTGCATTTTGGAAGGTAATTTCGAAATCATTGGCATGAACTTGACGACACAAAATGATGCGTTGCAGTTTATCCTACAGTGGGCCCACAAGTGAATTTTTATCAGCTAAAATAAAAACCTAAATAAGTTCTGGCCGATGGTGTTTACACTGAACCAAATTCAATTATTACAAATGACTTAAATGGAGTACAAACGACGAATTCCCAATCTTAAGGCATATTAAAAATATCAGGGAGGAGAATGAAGTTCACCAGAGAAAAACCCCACTAAATTCAAGTACTTTCTACTGCAAAATCACAGCTGTTGGCAACCTTAACCCGTTCCGTATTTCTGGTCATTATAAAATTTGACACTTATACTCAAATGCAGCTCTTTCATTCACAACATTTCTTCGTCCATTTTCACAGTACTCTAACCACAAAAGTGGATCTGTCTCACCTGAGCCATCACCCGCGTCATGACGAGCTCGAGGTCCTTCTTTAGCTCCTCATCCAGCTCTTCATAGATTTTCTTGGCCATCAAAATCACGTCTACTTGGAAGTTGAACAACTGTAGCTTCTCCGCTCCAAACTTAAGCTCCTTGTTTCTGGGTTTGTACTGCTCGTCAAGATGGAATTTTAGTTCGACTGATACACAAACGTAAACTTAAGTCAGAAAGCTTGAAAAAGTTCAAAAACGACAAGATTTGGTTAAGACTGAGAACTTCATTTGGCAAAAAGTGTTAGGGTTTGTACAGGTTATAATTTATCTTAACTGAAGTGTTTGAAAACTAATGGTACACACTTCGATAATCGAAATGAATGAAGAACAAACAATAATTTTTGCAAGAATAAGTTAGAATTGAAACATTCTTCATTTCACTATATTAAATCGTAAAGGTTTCTATAAATTATCTTACTCAGCTCTATCCACAAATTTGTTCGCTTTAATGGTCTAATGCCATCAGTGGACATACTAAAATAGCTCCGATTTCATGATGGGTTATGTTAAGGATATAAAAGCTCTAACAACATGAATGCACTTAAAATTCTGTATATACAGAAATGGGTAATATTGGAAGATAGTTGTTGCCGCATGACTCATTGCGGATGATCCACGAGTGCTTTATTTGCATCATCTACGACTCTGAAGACTGCCCTCACTATGGTTGAGTTATATCTACTTGCGGTTGGTACCGTTAGTTTCCAAAAACCCTTCGTAGTTTTAGCCGTAGATCATAGTTGTCTCTAGCTGTTGCTTTAGCGTTTTTCATCCACGGTGTAGCCGTGTTGTGTTAACGCTCTAAACGGAAATTTAAATCCTTTCTCCAAATTCAAACTAAACCCTAGTTCTTTGCCTCAAAATCGGTAATCCAAATTAATAAATCGGACGCCAATTTTGTGCGAAAACAAATACAGATGAGTTTCGAGTTTGATACTGTCAGTAATAGCAATTACACACTTTCATCGACTTATTATTTTAGGCGCTTCTTTACACCCATTTTTTTTCACTGGATGCATACTTAAATTGTCAGACTTGAATATTTTTCAAAGCTTAGGTCAAATCAATGAACCTGTTCATTCATAATTTGATTAGGCAAATGAACTACCTTTTCGATTCTCACATTCCAAATAAAACGAATACTAGCATTTCTTTTTAACACGTTTCAAGTACTTGAAGTACTCGTTCATCCATTGAACACAGAATTTCAAAAACTAAAACAGCAATTACTCAACACTAACTTAACGAGTGCCATGATGGCTTTGATTGAGAATTTAAAAGCAGCATTAGTGTCTTTAACGATGACTCACTCCTTCTAAATGCGACTTATTTCCTCTCAGGAACCAAACAACGCAAGTCGTTCTCGCCTCACCTTAGTTTTTTTAGCGTTGGCCGTAGCGACCTGCGCCGTGATGTGGTCCTTCACCGTCTTGCAGAGAATGCTTTTCTCAATGCAAGTCAGGAACGCCAAGGACTCGTTCAACTTGGGTACATCCTCGCCAGTACTATCCAGCTCTGGACCTGAAAAGTTAGACTAAGTTGGTGATGATAATTTCTGGCTATCTACGCAAGATTGAAGGCCTAAAAAACAGCATTGTAAACACGTTAAGCGCCATGTGTTTTAATAAAGGTTCAATATTCAACCCAAATTTGAAGTAAATTGTGGTAAGCAATTTTGAAAACAGCAAACATGAACGGGATTGTGGTTTTTATTCAGCTTTGATAAAGTATTTATGAAAATTGAGTTGGTGACTTCTGGTTGCTCAGCGGCATTATGAAAATTCCCTCTGTATACCACCTGTGCCTTACATGGCGGTTAGGTGATCAGGCGCTTCTTACGTTTCTTTTGACACGTTTTACTGATTTTAGAGCTTTATTTTCAGTGATTCTTTGAGGATAATTGCAGCTGTTAGCAAAAACGTTGATATTAAGAAATATGTTCTGGTTATCACGTAATGTCATATTATTAGAAAATTGGGTTCAGGAAATTTACAGTTGGATCTAAAATGATATTTCACTGAATCGATTGAACAACTGAACTATTGAATTAAATGTTTCATCTTTTTTCAACCATGGATCGAGTGATGAACCAATAAAATCTAGAATATAAAGCAAAACTTCTTTCTTCCATCAGAATTCTGTCTACTGCTAAATTACGTGAGGGATAAAACTAACACCTCTGTACAGTTTCCAGCAATCGAAAAACACGGAGATGTTGTCAGTTTGATGCTAAGCTCCTTGAGGCCCACACTATTTGATACGTACTTGTACACCTGAGAACAATGTCACGGAAAGTAGGGAGTTTCTGGCCACCATGCTTGAAGAGGACTTTCTGCACGTCCTTGTAGGTCTGGAGCACGAGGTTCTTGAAGCGGCGGTTGTTGTAGATGGGCTCCTGGCACATCGGGCAGCGCTTCATCTGCACCTCGTTGTTCTGCTGCATCAGCCAGCCGCTCAGACCCTCGTACTCAATGACGTGGCCGCAGTCCTCCATCAGCACGAACCTGCACAAAACCCACATCCGTTTTCAAGTCTTAGCCATGCACGGAAGTTCTTGAACAACGGAAGAACTGCTGAACTACTTTTAGAAAATGAAATTCCACGTTATCCACAAAATAATGCACGGTTGGTTGGTCCATCTCTGTCACGCTGTTAAGGA
Organism: Platorchestia sp. MABIK; assembly: GCA_014220935.1. Classification (NCBI taxonomy): domain Eukaryota; kingdom Metazoa; phylum Arthropoda; class Malacostraca; order Amphipoda; family Talitridae; genus Platorchestia; species Platorchestia sp. MABIK. The sequence continues at coordinate 163,683 of JACJUY010000966.1, read as the reverse complement.
TTTACATAGGGGAATATTACAGTAAATATATAATACAAGATTTAATTTGTCTCACATTGGAATGAAACTGGATGTGCTTAATGACCGTCTCTGTGATGAGAGTTTTACAATATTATCGAATACCGTCATTTTTGACAAGCCCTGTGCACTGGTTATAAAATAATGATAAAAAGCTTTATATCACGTAGTGATGACAGTAAGAAAGTGTAATCCCCCATGAGTGTCCCAAAAAATGTGTAATCATGTGTAATTCCACATGACAATTCATGGTATAGAATGAAAGACGCTTCACTTAAGGGGACAGTCGTGGTCAAAATCAGATAAATTATCGATTGTCTGTTTTTAACTCATTTTATGGAAATTTCCCTAAGAATCTAAAAGCATGCTTCACTTCCTTGTAAGTGTGTTTGTTCGTCTACTACAGCTTACGAAAGGTCAGCCTATTAGGAGGGAACCTAATAACCTAAACCTATTTTTAACCAAAAATCCAAACATTATTTATTTTTGGTTTTTTAGCTTATTTTATAGAGAATAATTTTTTAGAATCTGACGATATGATTCACTGCTTTTCGTCTGTTACAGTTTGTGAAAGGCCAGTCACTAACGTCATTACAGCGCTAGGTGACGAGTTTGTCAGGCTCTTCTGAAAACTTGAACTCGTTGACGTTTGAAATGCTACATCTCCCACAGTTTTGGGGATACATAAATGGCAGATACAGCATCGATAGGACTTAGAAAGGGCTATAAAATAGTGTGTTTTTTTAAATGTTTTTGTTTTGAAAGTTATTACACAAATAAGATGCCAAAATAAAAAATGCACTTTTTTGGAGAAAAATCTCAAAATTTAACGATTCAAAATATCAAAATTCTACTCCCATGTTTCTTTAGATAATACATTAAACTACCTAAAAACATGTTTCCGGTTTTGTAACTTCAAAACTGTAAGAGATATAGCATTTTCCGTAATAACCAGTTTTTCAACTTTTTCCGAAAAAAATCAGTTTTTATAAAGATACAAAAGAACACTTAAACAAAAAAGAACTTCTGCATAATTTTACACTCATTTTGAAAATTTTGACAAAAATCCATTGGAAAATGGCGGACTTGAGTTTATTCCCATTTTGTCCCTTTAGGTCGTCCAGCCCTTCCCCCTTTCCGAACCCCCCCTAACGACAAAGCAGGTTCGGGTGTTCAGCAGGCGAGAGTTAGCCATACAACTCACGTTCGAAATGCTTTGGTACGAAAAGAACAAACATTCTAACACACACAGTGAATAAATTCTGAGTTAGGTTGAGTAGCAGACCACTCAGTGTACCGATTGGTGTAGGCTCTTCTGAAAACCTTACTGGTTGACGTCTGAATTGGAAAGGAAAAAAGCTAATTTTTTTTTAAATTCCTGAATTTCAACAAATCAAAACTTCAAAAAACCGTTTCGCCAAATTTTAGATAATACATTTAGCTATCTAAAAAACAAGTTGCCGGCTATGAACTTCAAAACTGTAGTTGTTGGGATACATTTTCCGAAATACCTATTTTTACAGTTTTTTGAAAATAAATGAAATTTTTTGAAAAGATACAAAAACACTCGAAGCAAAAAATAATTATTCCATCATTCCACATCCATAGTAAAAATTTCAGAATAATCCCTCCAAAAATGACAGACTTTTTTCTCCCCTTTTTCTTCACTTTTTTCTTCATGCACCCTTGAATATAACTTTCTGGAAAAACATGCAAACCAAATTACTTCTAGCTATAGCTGCTAGAACTCACCGCGCATCAGGTTCATCTTCATTGCCCAAGAGGACGAATTCCGTGAGTTTCTCAATGTCACAAATGCGGCACAGCGGAGGGCAGGGATCCCCACACAGCCCCACGCAGGGGTGGCCGCACTTGAGCAACTTGAGGCAGGGCTCCTCACAAGGCTTGCAGTCGCACTCCTCGCCACACTTCTTGGTGCAGGACACCTCTTGGTGGTCGCACTTGTACGAGCACGGCTCCTGTAGAAAGCGAATCCAGTCGAAATTGAACGAAAAACCGAGGTAGCTGATGATGGACTACATAGTTATGAGACGGATTTTAACACATTGACTGTGATATGACCCAACGGAAGGTCGTGCTCAAGTTTTTCCCGCTGCAAAATGACCCATCGATGTGTCGTTTGAAAAAGTTTTAATAATCTGTTAAAATTATTAGTATTTAATGGACCCAGTTTATGTTTGGTATTAATTAAATTTCCAACTCGTGTGAATTTAAATTTGAGTTGAATACTGAACTTCAAGTTGGTGGTTGCATTTCGTCAAGCGCAGTGGTTAAAGAAGGATTCAAAATTGCATCTTAACAAAATAGTAGAAGTAAAAATTCCAACAAAAATAAATATACAGGTCAAAACTTACACATACACCTTATTAGGCCAACCAATTACTCACCTGGTTACTCACCAATTACTCTTACCCATTACTCACCTACAAGCCCCTCATTACAGTCTAACGTTTTACCACCTTCGCTCCTATTCTGTCGCAGCAACTGCTGCCCTACACTGCGCACGCTCTAGAACAAAAGCAAGCGTAGCAAAGGCGCGTTAGAAAACGCTAATGAAAACATGATGGGTAATTTTAAATGAAGAGATTAACAAACCTGACAGGGGACACACTCGACCCCACAGTTCTTATGACAGCGGCTGTGGGAGCACCTCCAGCGGCACTTGTCTTGGCAGGGCGGGCAGGCGGCACTGCAGGGAGACTTGCACCTGCACACCGGACTCGTGTCAACGATGCAAAATCACTGCGTGACACCTGTACTTGCCAACCAATATCAAAATAGTACTTCAGAAGGAAGAAATTATATTTCGGTTCTAACAGCTGATACCAAGTTCGACATTATTTCCAGTACTAGTAAGTTAAAATTTTTTGTCAGGTCTGCAAGGAGACTTGCACCTGCACCACACACCAGACTCGCCTTATTGAGAACAGCAAAGCTATGTTGAGATAGAAGTGTAAACTTTGGGTATTAAAGCACACGTATAGATTTCTCAGAGTTTGGGACATGCGGGCTAACACACGTGTGATCGTACTCAAAACGCGAAAGTTTCCACGGCAGACTTAAGCTAATTTGTGGCAAGTACAAACTGTGGATGATTATAATTAAAGTAAAAAAAAGCCATATAGCTGAATACCGACACCAAATGAAAAATATTTGGCTCGGGGTGACCAAAACAGAGATGCAATTAAAATTATCATCAACTTCAATTACACTTGGCTGATAGATGTGCCCTGACAATTTACAAACATCCACTAATAAAACACATTAATGACCAGAACCTACTGAATAAAATGTATTTATTCTGTGTCGTTCGCAAGCAGGCAGGTGGCTTGAATTGGTGTATCTAATATGAATTAGGTGTCGCTAATGGACGTGAAAAACATTGGTTTCAGTTGGGCATACGTTTATGAATGAGCGCCAAAGGATGAACAGGACTTGATGAGGTAATAGAGAAAGCAACCACCCTCTCGCTTCTCAGCTTCGAACCGGCAGCAGAGGCCTCCACAAAAAAAAAAAATCCAGGATCGCCGAGCATAAAGTTAGTGGTGAACGAACCACAGCTGGTCTCGTTTTAACCCGTGTGATTATACATGGCCCCAGGCAAAGCCTGAGTGACCGCTCAATCAAGGTTGCCTCATCCCTTACTCGCCGCTCTCCCTCCCCCCTCTTGGTCGTGCTCCCCTTCGAATATCATAAGAGAACATTAGCAGCCACTTATGATCGAGATGTGGAACAGAGCGGACAGGGCGAAAGAACAAGGAGTCACTCAGGATCCAGTTGCAAGGCAGAAAGGAAAGATTTGACAGGGTGGCAGGCAGACTCGCATAATAGACAGTGTCAGTTCTCATGTATTGAAGGGAGACGATAGATCCCAAACGAAGCGAGACTGCAGTTTTCAGGATTTGAATTCCTGCATTGTTGTTAAGGACTATGATTCGAGGGCTCGGGTTTCAACATTGTAGCGGTCAAGTGCGAGTCAAATCGTGGTTAGTAAATAACCCAAGGTGTTGCAAAGTCGCTGTCTTTGTGTGGTTATACAGGGTTGTATGTCAGGTGCCACGTGCGTGCTCGCTTCCCTCCTCTGTACTTGCCTCTCACACCAGTAAACCATTGAGTGTCCCTTTTTTGTGCGTGTTTTTACCCTCAACTCGCACGAACCACACAGAAACATGCGCCTAGAAACACGTGCTCGGTCAGCTACATCGAAGTTGTTTGCTGGAGGAAGTAGGGGTTGGACGCAAAAGCTAACGTTTACGCGCCAACGCCAACCGTAATTTATAAAACCTCCCAAATTCCTAATCTTGAATTTCGAGGCCTCAAGACTCTGGTGGCAGCGAACCTTTTATTTTGCTTTATACTATGTACATTAACTCCCATGATGAGTAATATAACATTCACTATGCACAAGTGAGCCCTAAATCCATCTAAACTCACACATGACCGCAGACAAGCATCCGGTCGCACTTCTGTGCGCAGGGCAGATGAAAGCGGCCGTGGAAGCAGGCACCACACGTGCCCTTGCACGTATGCTCGCACTGCAGCTTGGCCCGACACGGGACCCGACACAGGGAGAAGTCAGGCTGTGCCATGGGCAGACTGCTGCAGGGCACGAGCAGCTCGTGGCCGCCGTCCTGGCAGAGCACGCCACTCGACACCACCTCCTGGCAGCCGCCACACGGCTCGCGGCAGGGGCGCGGACACTTGTGCCCGCACGGTAGACGCTTGCTGCAGCTCTTGCTCTCGCACATTTCACGGCCGGGGCTCTTGCTACATTCCGTCTGAAAAAAGCATGGAAATAACATGAATACTTCAAAAACAAACTCGCACACAAATTAGAAATTTTGAATTAATATCGACACTCGATTTCACTCATCTACATTTTGTTAAATGTTTCCACCGTGATCTGCACCTTAACCTGGCCTTCATGAAAGCTTTGCAGTTCTCTATGTCCAAATTTTAACTCTACTAACACGTTTCCAATCCTACCATTTCCAATTAGGAAACAGGAGACGCATCTCTTTTCATTTTGTAATTTATGAAAAAATCAACGAACAAGCATGCACAGTAAATAACATTTTTAAAAATCATGTAATTACAATTTTTATTCTCTCGCTTGTGCCGAGAACCAACCAAAATAGCCATTCTCCCGTTTCTATTTGAGTGATACTAGTTATCCCTCATTTAATAATAATGCTTGTAATCTTCCCTCGTCACCATCACAACCTACTTTCACTCTGCATTCTCTACACCAGTTCAGTATTTCTCACACCTCATTTCCGTCGTAGGATAACTGATTCATTTTGATTTGATGCTTGTAATGATATTCTATTCCGCACATATCAGTGCAACTAGTGATGTTGTTGAGTCAGACCGACCCCGGCCAGAAACTGAGTCTATCTGTAAGTACTTAAATAATGCTCGTGTATAACTGTTTTAAATGTGTTAAAAAAAATCCTGAGCATGACGGAACGAGTTACACTCAATATCTCATAACTAAGTTTGGTAGAAAATTTTAAATCAAGAGACTTTTTGAACACTTGATTTTACATCAAGGAGAAAATTTATGACTAACATCAACACAACTCTAATTCTGACTTACTCACCTCAATTCTATGTTCACAGTCCGTACTTTTCTTGACAACCTTGACAATACAGCCACCGCAAGGTTCCCAACAGCGACGGGGGCAGTGATGCCCGCACTCCAGAGACTTCCGGCAATTCTGCCTGCAGGTAAATCCTTCCACAGGATCCTGGCACGGAATTTGAGCTTTGTGTCCGCAAGGTAACTTTTTCTCAACTTTGATGACGCAGTCAGTGCAGGTTTGGTAACACAACAAAGTGCATTTGTGGTCTTCGGTACAACCTTTCATCTTACGTGAACAAGTGGCCTGGCACAAGTACTTCAAATGTTCAGGATCGTCTTTTACATGGCACAACTGATCGCAAGAGTGGCCACAATCGAGACGGACGTCGCACTTAACAGGACACCTCATTTTCTTTGGGTCTTCATGGCAGGCCATTTCCACAGAATGACCGCAAGCTTCAATCACTTTTTCCACTTTCGAAGGGCACTTGAACTTTTCACGAGAAACGTGGCAGGGAACGAGGTGAGCATGCTCACAAGGCAACTGCTTTTCTACCCACTCTAAGCACGGGGGACACTCCTGGAAACAATACGCACGACAAGGGTGTCCTCGCTTAGCACACTTCTGGGCGCAAGGCTCGCGGCATTTGCCCTCGATGTGAGCAGGGTCGTCCGGATGACACACTCTTGGGCAAGGGTGACCACAGAGGGGAAAGGTAACAGAGCAAGGCTGAGTGCAACCACCCTCCGGACTTTTAAGCCTTATATCATCCTCCGTCTTCACAGAGGCCTTCTCATCAGGATGATTAGAGCAACACAGCACAAGAGCGTCGCCCAAACCATCATTAGTTTCCAGCGATTCTGAGATCTTGACCCACAGTTCAGAACTCTGGCGCAGTTGGTCCATGTTACCAATGATGAAGAGGCCAAGTTTGGCTCGTGACAGGGCCACGCAAACGCGATTCTCTATTTTCAAAAAGCCAACATTGCCGCTGTCGTTGCTCCGCACGAGGGAGAGAAGGATGATGTCGTTCTCTTCACCTTGGAAATTGTCAACGATGGAGATGCGCATTCCTTCGCAGGTGGGCCCGTATTTGCGTTGCTCCTGGAAAATACGACAACCAAATAGTAATTTGTTGTGCCAGTAACATCATTAAATTTGATTGATGTTATTCCTTATGGAAAAACAAACAACCATTTAAGCAAACAACAAAACCTACTGCACGTAAAGAAATAGCTAGAATTCTGGTAATGCAGAGGTAGCTTACAAAATATTTTATCCGCTATCGAGGTGTAAATGAACTGTGCCACCAAACGGGACACAGCAAAAAGGTGAAATTTGACTCGTTATTCAAGTGAAGAAAATGTTACAAAAACGATAAGCTACAATTATAAAATTCTTGATCGTGAACTACACAAAAAAAATTCGTACGGAAAGGACATCTCACGAAAAACTGAGACACCTCACTTTCTTGTGTGGGATGGAACTGGCAGAAAGGAAAACAACGCATAACAAAGGAAGTCAGCTCACATTCTTGAGCAGGAAAAACCAGCAAAATGCTCGACAATACACAACGATGGAGGTCACCTCACCTCCTTGAGCAGGAAGAACCAGCAGAAAGCAGGACAATACTTAACAAAGCTGGTCATCTCAATTTCTTGAGCAGGAAGCATCAGCAGAAACACCCAGCAGAAGTAAAGACAATGAACAAATGTAGCAGGTCATATCTTCTTGAGCAGGAAGACGTAGCAGAAGCCAAAACAATACATAACAGAACCAGCAGGAAGCAAGACAATACATAAGCTGGTCACCTCACCTTCTTGAGCAGGAAGAACTGGCCCGAGTAGGGCGTGAGGACCGTGATCTGTTCGGTGCTGTAGCCCTGCAGAACGAGGTGGCGGGCCAGGCGCATGATGAACGTCGCCTCGTGCACGTTGCTGTGGCTGTTGTTGTCGTCACTCTCCTGGAGGCCAAAAGATGTTTTCGTTATCGTCAACACTGGGGTACTCACAGCTATTGCTTCATTTCGTACGATTGAACCAATTGAAGCAATGAAGTCCTTTTGAATTCATCTTGAACAGGAGAAAAGTAAAAATATTGTAAATTTTAGTCAACGTCAAGTTTCACACTGATAGTCAAGTCACTGTGAAATGATCATGGCAAGCTCTCACCACTATGTAGATATATTCATTTCTGGGCATTATTGTTGACTACAGAAGTTGAGTGTATCCATAAACATCGTCAGTTTCACTGTCACTTTCACAATCGCCGATCTCAGGCAGTGGGGCTAACTTCGGAGTGAAGTTATTCCTTTCGGAGTCATAGACTGTCACTGGAAATGTACCCAATAACAACTGCTGTTCCCTGACATAATCAAAAGAGTTACTTGACAAAATCAAGCGTTGCAACGACGGTTTTCTCGTCGTAAATGTAAATAACATTACAGATAAGAAATGTCGTAGAATTCTTAGGTAGTACACTTAGAAAATGGTATATAGAGGCTGACCACTCGATATTTAGAGTGGACCATAAAACGCTATGTATCCATGCCACCAACTAACCCTATCGATAACTTTAGAGAGTTACTCTTTCCTTCTAATTTTATCCTGATAGCAAACACTTCTCTTTTGATCATGACTGGACCCGAGAGACCTACGACTAGAGAGACCTACGACTAGAGAGATCACACTGGCACCCTCCTCTGAAGCCTATACAGAGCTGAGCAACTCACGCCAAGTTCTTTCTCCTTATGAGAGATGAAGAAGACGCTCTTGTCGACGCCGCGGATGTGCGGCCTGCCGTGCACGGACTGGTGGTCCTTGAGGTGCTCGTAGATGGCGGGCACCAGCAGGGACGAGATCTCCGGCCGCATGCGGTGTTGGTACTCCAGAGTTTGGTACCTTGACAATCAGAATAGTTTGAAAGAAATCTCAAAATGATCTAAATGACATTTACGTAATGCACACATTATCAAAACCAGAAAATTTAAAAATAAAAATTTTTCATTTCGAGCGTGGTGCTGAGAATACGCATTCAAGAGAATTTCAACAGGTCGTTCAGTTTTTATTAAATATCATTTGCATGCATGATTTTTACGAGAAGACACAAGGTGTGTTCGCAGCTGGAATCGCTATAAATAAATAAAAAATAAATAACTGAAGTTTACCAAAGAATTGAGTCAGGAAAATACTGAAACCCAAAGTCAACGTTGTAAATTCAACCACGAACAAGTTGCAGGTACTGCAATGCGATTCAGAGCTGCAGGAAAGCTGTACTGGATCAGCCGTCCCTACCACCAGCAGCAACAGCAAGAAATTGGACCTCACAAGAGCGTGACTAAATGAAAACATAACTGTAAAGGAAAATGAACGTTCCTGAGATAACAGGATGACTATATCGTCATAACGTGAGTGCTCCAACCCGACTACAAGAGCAGCATGACTATCTCAACATAAAAACACGAGAAGATGTACATGTCGATCAAAATTTGAGAACAATACGAAAAAAAATCTTAACCATACAACAGAATCCCTAGATGAAATTATAAGACATATGACTATGACGAAGTATATAACTACGACAACACGTAAGAGAATGACTCACGCAACACCGTTGTTGATCATCCTCTCGAAGAGGGAAGTGTCCAGTCCGTAGTGCTTGGCTAGCTGGTAGACGGCCGGGCTCGGCTTCAGCTGCTGGTGGTCTCCTGAAATGTTTCCTCGCGTCATGAGGTGCTACAGACACAACACATCAGGGTTTTCCTCTCACATTTTGGTAAGCATAAAACAAAGTTCTACAAGCAGAGTATTTTGCTCTCATGCTAGTAAGAGAGATAATGAAGTAATGCGACCAAAGGATATTTTTCAGACCCATTAGAAAAAAGATAATGGAGTTAATACGAATAATGAAAATTTTTCAGGGATATTAATAAGAGAGATGACGAAGTTAACAAGAACAAATAACTGAATGTAGTGGCACTTCGGAAATTAATGTGAGCTATCAAATGCATCGGAAATGGTATTTTAACACAACGTCCAATTTTTAATATTTGATTAGGTTAATAGAAAGCCAGCATGCATTTTGTATCAGTGATCTATGTTCTTTAATTCCTGCCCACTGGTCATGATGCTCTTCAACTATCACCCACCGATCATGATGCTCTTCAACTATCACCCACCGATCATGATGCTCCTCAACTATCACCCACCGATCATGCTGCTCCTCAACTATCACCCACCGATCATGATGCTCCTCAACTATCACCCACCGATCATGATGAGATGTTCACAGCCGGCATTCAGTGACGCCACGACGTGGGCTTCCAGGATTTCAGCAGCCTCCTCGATGATCACTGAAACGTGACAAAAATCAATGGATAGTAATAAAAAATTAGGCGTTTTTACGTTCATCTGAATACACCATCAAAAAACGTAAAGTGCGGTGGTTAAAATGAAATGGGAGAGAAAAGCACCTATTACTAAGGAGAATTATGTGTTTTACATAGCCAAGCTTTCATTCAAGACAACTCAAATTTCACATCTAAGCATTCTGTTGTTTCAACTTATTCAAAATTCAAATTCAACTTCTTCAAAATTCAAATTCAACTTCTTCAAAATTCAAATTCAACTTCTTCAAAATTCAAATTCAACTTCTTCAAAATTCAAATTCAACTTACTCAAAATTCAAATTCAACTTCTTCAAAATTCAAATTCAACTTACTCAAAATATTTTGACAAAAAGAAATCCCAATACACATTCGTCAATTCTTTTCTATTAGCACATTCATCACTTTAGAAAACGTGATCACCACGTTACATCACATGATCTCCTGCATTCAACACCAGAAAACACAATAAGGAAAAACAGCCAGTTTCTAATGTATCAGGTTGAGAGCAAAGCTAAGAACTCACCAATCCTTGGCCTGAGCTCCTGGACGACTGCCTGGAACTGCGCCGCTCCAGTGGTGGTGAGGCCCACAACATCTGCCTGGCGAGCCACGTGAAGGTACTCTGAGTTCTTCACCTCCTGATTCTTGTTCAGCAATGCTTGTAATTTATTTTCGTGAGGGCGAATGCTTTCGCGCATCTTGTACAGAAGTCGATGCCTCCAAATGGCATACAGCAAACATCGGTCTTTGAAAGCCAGTTTAAACACTGGTACATCTTCTTTTATGGTGAAATCACTAGCAGGAGCTACGTTCTTCTCAGAGTATCGAAGAATTTCGACTAAGCAGTTTTGTTCAAACTGAAACGTCCTCCACTGAACATCCGCTTCTTCTTGCGTTAGCTTTCCTTCCTTATAATCAAACTCGAGTGCTTGCCACATCTGCTTTTGATCCATCTGTGTCACCTCGTAGATTTTTCCAGAGCGAGCATTGTAAACGTCAGCTTCGCTGAACAGATCATCATCCACGTCAATCAAGCGGTCATTCTCAGCTTCGCGTAGTATTTCAAGGGCATCATGCCATTCGTCATCGTCTTTACTTTCATCAGCAGCGGCCTGTCCATCTTCTTTGGCATCGCTCGTGTTCATTTTCTTTAGAGGCGACCACACTTCTCGAGCATCGTAGGCAAAATCAGTGAAACAGTCTTGCTGGTTCATGGGCAGCATCCACGAACGATAGCCTTCGCGGCGCATCAACTGCTTGGCAATCGCTGTTGGGATGACGTTGTATAACATGAGCAGTTCCCAGCTGACGAGTCCAATATTCTTACTCACCTCATCAAGCTGGTAGAATTGTTGTTTGAGGTCACGCTCTGCTTCAACTATATCACCTCGGATTTTAGACTTGGCGTGATGGATGTGGGCAGGGAAGAGTCTCTGCTGCTTCAACGAACGGATGTATTCATTGATTTGGTAGCGCTGAATTTCCTCGCTCTTACTTCTGCTGCCAATACGGATGATCTTGTTAGTGTATTTCAGCATGCCTTCCAGAAATTGATCCAAAGCGTGGTTGGTGTAGCAGAGCACCAGAATTGGAGATGTCACATCAACTTCAACAGCCTTTAGCTGTTTGGCTACCCGTTTAGCCTTGATCTCTTGAATTTCCATCTCTTTCCGAGCCCAGGCGTCGGAGTTGTGCAGCAAGACTTGGGTGATCTTTAGGCCCAAGAAAGTTTTCCCAGTTCCGGGCGGTCCTTGGATGATGACCAAGCGTTTCGTGAGAGCTGCATGCAACGCCGCACGCTGAGAGTTATCCAGGCCAAAGTCAGCTGCACCTGGCCAGTCCGAGACTCTTGCATGCAAGACAGGGATGGCTTCAAGATCTCCTCGCCATCCTGCAGGAGGTTGCACGGTTTTCACATTGGGAAACATTTTGTTAGGTTTAGCAGCCTTCATGTAGGTGCAGTTCAAAACTACGCGAAGATCGAAGCTCCTCATTCTTGTGTTGATCAGGTACTCTGGAGGTTCGATATCCCGTTGCGCATAAACGATGTGCTCAGCGAGAGGAAGAGTACTTCCGTCCATTAACTGAAGAGCCTTCAGAACATGTTTGTACGAGGTAAAGAATGCTCTGGACTCCACAGCAGTGTACTGGAGATTAGGGTTGAGCTTCGGTTGAGAAAGCAGCTTTACACCAACCAAACCTTGCTTCAACATGTTCACGTCTTTCGCCGCAATTGTCGCCAGAAAATAAGTCGCGAAGTCATCTGCACTGAAGCACATCACATTTCCAAAAAGTAACCTTTTGGATGACTCCACCTTGAAAGTTTTGGGTAAATTGAGCTTCACAAAATGTACCAGTTCACCATAGACCACTTTCGTCTCCTGGAAAGTAACTCGTCGGTAGAGTCTAACATCCTTGGTGGCTCGCTCCCCATGCCTGACCTGGTAAACTCCTTCTCGAAGAGGACGGATGAAATCTTCACGCAAGAGCCTGAACTGGACGTCGAGATAATTGTAGACATCTCTGTAAGCGCCTTGTGTGATATTCCGGCGGATAAGTGGAGGATCAAACATTGAGAAGTCCTCAGGACTGGGTTCAATGGGCAAGTCACGGTAATCGTCCTCCGGTTCATAGTCGTCAAGCTGAACCAACCGATCTGCGAGTGGTATTTTCTTGGAGCGAACGATTTCGGTTTTTGACTGCTCTTCCGTGAGCGTCTGTAGGAGCTTTTCATACTCAGACTGGATTTCTTCAAGCCCAAGATGACGCTGCATGATTTTTGGCAGAACCAGTTCAACGCTCTGCACAAGTTCAGGTAACAGCTCACGAGCCTGAGACGGATGAACTCTTCTGAAGGCCTTCAGCAACTGAAGTTGATCTCCCAAAAAAATCGGTAGATCGGTTCTTTTGCTGTTCATCAGTGACATTTGAAATCGCACTAATTTACCAACAAAATCGCCAGTGAACACCAACATAAAAACCTCAATGAGGCTTTGTCGGCAACTTAAGCAAGTGGAGGCAATCGATAATACTTTGATAAAAAGCACCATTTTATCGTCAGGAATCTTGTCTTCCGCCAGTAGTTCGGGGATTCCGGACCACTTGTTCAGTAGGCAGTGGATCACAACATCGGGAGGCTTGGTGCTCCACTCTACGAGAGCGTTGATGCCAGTCGGATGAAGCCTTCTGTTGTGCTCTTTGGCAAAACCTCCGTTGGTTTCGTTGTCGCCGCTCCAATGCCCGGCTTGCCGAGGACGACTAGCAAAAAAACAAGTTTCAGGGTGAAAAACAAGCAATCGAAGAGAAATATATCAAACAAAATTACTGAAAAGAACTTCAGAGACAATTCAAGGCTACCAATACAGGAAGGGCATGCTATATGTCCCTACAGAATGCTCGAGAGGAACTGAGAGAGTCTCTAAAATTTTCAAACCTTTCAATTTATAAGTAGGTAGTTAATTGCTGCATACAGTAGTACCTCTGAAGTCGAACACAATCGGTTCTTGAAAAGTGGTCGACTTCTGAACGAATTTCCCTTATAAGAAATAATGAAACTGCAATTAATATGTTCCAAGCCCCACTCGACAGGTCCAGTAAATCGTGGGATATTTGAAGGGCCTTTTCACAGGTGAACGCCTCACTGATGCCATTACCGCGCAAATGTTTCTCATCTATGAAGATCAACAATAATTTCTCCCCTTCTTCCAATATCTGAGGTCTTGTCTTCCTCAATGAGGTCACTCCTTTGAGCTTTTCTTTCTTCTTCAAAAACGTTTATATCGTCAACTTTGCCATGCCGTACTGCGTAGCTAGATTAAAACGCGCACTCCACTCTCAAATTTTGTAACACTTCCCTTCTTCGGTTCGATCATTGTCGCAACATTTTACTCGACCACTATCCTTTTCACTCGACCACTATCACTAACATTCTTCTAAGGACTCATTTTTAGTGGTTTATAACTTCATTCCACTCAAGTTAACCAACCAAACACACAAAAAAGTGAAATAGCGTACAGCGCTTCATAAGTTCACGTGTGACCAGAACAACGGGCGGCGTGCGACTTTCGGCGCTCGACTTTGCGCGATTTCTACCGGGATTGTTTAGACTTCCGAGTGCTTGGTTGGCTTCCGGGACAAAAATCACTCGAATTTTTGCTCAACTTCTGATTTGTTCGACCTTCGAAACTTCGACTTCTGAGGTACTATGTACTGTATAAACCACAGAAGAAATGACATAAGCATGCCCCAAGCGTTAGACATCTCATTTTATTAACACGTTTCCGCGGTTGTTAACGGTTGGTTAGGTTGTAAGAAGCAGAATGGGAATCAACTTTACTGCTCGAATGCACTTTTATCCTTCCTAAGAAATATGAAAAATACTATTGCCCGCTAACATTTCCCCTCGTATTACAGTTATTTCTAAAAAGGTGCCAAAACCGATGAAATTCATTCATTTAAACCGGTACGTGAATGAGCAACTAACCTATTGGTACACATGTGGCCCAATGCGCGGAGAGCGTGTTAACAGAGCCAAAACTGTTACTCTACTCTTCTCCATAATAGTCAACCTTTTTCACAAACTGTTTTCTTCTCATCAATGCGCCAATATCTTTGATTTGAATTTAACATATCTTATGGATCTGATGTTTCGTGACTAGCGTATGTTGGAAGAAAACTGAACAAAATATTTGAAAATTCTAACGTGTTTATGCATTTAGGTAACATGTTAAATTAATGATTCCTTTATAGTAGCCTTGAAAAATGCTCATTTATAGTGAGCAGAAAGCTGTGGCAATAAAAACCAAACTTAGGAAGAGTTTTTAAAACCTTCTGAGGTAAAACAAATTTAATGAAAGACTTGAAACAAGATAGCTGCTGTGTTGAGGGTACCAAACTAGCATCAACTATGAGAGTAATAACTCAAGGCACCTACAACTTAAAACTACTAGCTCATCTCAAGGGCCACCTGCCTGCAAATCTTCAGCATCAAAATCCAATCGCTAATCAGGAGCATTGATGTCAACACTTTGATTGTAGTTACTAAAAATTTATTAACGGGATAAAAATATGCTTTTGAAAAATAGAAATAACACTTTCAAATAAATGAATTGTTATAATTGAATTGTTAAGTGAAATGAACAATCCTTTAAATATTCTGACCTGTTTTCTCCTTAGTTACTTATAAGTAACAAGGTTATTTCAATATTGGGTTCTTTAAGAAGTCAAGCAGTGTAACGTTAAATTCAGAACACAAATTTTGCTCATGTGACCATAGGGTGTTCAGCATGCAGGTACACTGAAGAATTTTAGCTCAGCCCTTCTTTTTGGCCAGCAAAAATTTTCAAACGAAGAAGTTTACCACAGCCCTTCTTTTTGACCAGCAACAATTTTTAGAATTAAAAGGGCGATTTTTAGGAAATCTATTACGCAAGATAAAAAGAAGAACCAATAAATAAACAATTTTTAAAACAAGAAGTTTAGCTCAGCCCTTCTTTTTGACCAGCAAAAATTTCAAGAACATCTCAGCACTAACCTTCCATCATTTTGATGCTTAGAGGCCCGGCCTCTACCTCGAAAAAAGCCTCGTCCTCGATAGGGAGTCCCATGAAAGCTTTCAGTGCTGAGATCCATCAAGCTGCCCATGGCACCACCACCTCCATTGCTGTTGTTGCCACCTCCGTGGCTGAACAGATTATCCACGCTGCCTAACCGCATGCTGTTGTTAGCAACATTTGCACTAGCATTGCCACGTTGGCCTTGATTTCCACCTCTATTTGAGCCTCGTCCACCATGCTGCCATTTGTTTGCACCGCGGCCTTGACCACCATTAGGTGCAGCTGCAGCTCCTCCTCCTCGGCCTTGGCTACCTCTGCTAGCTCCTCTGCCTCGGCCTGCTCCACGCTGACCTCTGCCTTGGCCTCCTCTGCGCTGTCCTCTGTTGCCTCCACGCAATATTGAGTTTGCTCCCTGATGTCCGCCTGTGTTGTCTCCATTGTTCCTTGGGTGAACGAAGCAGTTATGGTTTGAATACATAGCAAAAAAAAATTCATCAAAAATGTAGGTCCAGCCATTGTAACTCAAGGCAAAAATTCACACATGAACAAGGAAAATCTTTGATAAAATGCATAGGTACAATTGTNAACTGTAAATATTTTATTAAAAAATACAACTTCTAACAAAAATTTCCTGGCATTGTATTAATATGTCTCATTATAATCAGGGATATTAACAAATGAAAATTTCAACTCAATGAAAACAGAGCCCTGACACAGGAGAAGAACTGTGACTGAATCACATATGGTATGTATTTGGGCGAGCCAATTTTGAAATGACAGAAATAGTTACCACTGATAAGCCCCAGTCATCAAGGTAAATAGACAAGGCCAAACACTGTCAGCACCTTTTCCTGAATGGAGCTCAGATTTCCCATGTTTCCCTGAGGAGTAGTAAAGATGCACTGACAGATATCTCCTTTCAACACCCCTGGGGAGCTTCAAACAGAACATGTTGCTGTTGAGAATTTGACATATAACTTCATAATACTGAACACCTGATGGCTACAGATTCATATCACATCGTCCCTGTCAATGGGACAATAGGTTCAAAGCATTGTAATAAAGAAGAGAGCCTCACACTAGAGAAGAGAGCCTCACATTGGCAAACAAGAAAAAAATCACCAGAAATGGCTGGTACATGTTGTTTCCAAGTGGTGAAATTAAAGAGCAGCAAAATATAGCAACAAGCCCTAGACAATTACTTACATTTTTAGGATTTCTTGAAATTAACATTATTTCTTACACAAAGATTTGATTTTGGAAGAACCAACTAACTGGAGAAAATGGGCAAATAAATACACAAAATACTTCCTTCTTACAGTCCTGCACATTTTATTTTCATGAGGAAGCTAAGCTATGGAATAATAAAAGCTATGCATGAGGGTAATTCCTTATTGTAATCCCTGTCCTTACTTTACAGGTAAGAACTTTGGCCTGAAATAAATAGAAATAGCAAAAAATAGCATTTTCATCATATGCCTTATTATTATGTTGGTGTTTCATTACATTTTGTTGAGCCTCCCTTCCCACATCAAAGGCAATAGCAAGAGAGCAAAGAGAAGAGATTATTCAGTATATATAAAAGAAATGGGGAATATATGAATAGTGTGTTCTCACACATGTCCCCCTGAGCATAGGAACACTAAGGTAGGAAGGAAGAGAAAGGAAAATGAAAAAGAAAGAGTAAAGAAAGCATGAAAACTGAAAGAAACAAAGAGGGCATTAAATATAGAAGTCCCAAAGGCTTATCTGTAGCTGAGGTAACTCAATAGTATCTTTCTAAAAGTGCCAGTTCTCATGGTATAGGATAGATAAACATCACTAACATAAACTTATTCGACACTCCTGAGAGAATTGTCTCAAGACAGCATTGTACATTGTTTATAAGCTCTTTAATTTACTTAAACTCTACTTTACTGGGGGTAACCAAATGAAGTGCAAGCTCTATGAAAAAAAGGGCTTTTTTTATAATCTCTCCCACTCATGTTCTCTGCTTTCTTCAATCACCACAGGACTGTTTTCCTCAGGTGAAAATAATGCAACAACAGAACTTAAATTAAACAAGGAGTCAGAAATATTAAGTTCATCCTTTCACCACAGGAAAGACAAGCAATAGCACTCAATTGCCTGAGAGGGCCATGTGCAATAAAGTACTCTTGAGGGTACACTACACTCTGGGAACTCCATTTCACATAATCTTCCACAGGCAATAGCTGCATACTGTCCAACACGTACTTACTTTTGCAAGTGGTTGTAAAATAAGTAAGTCAAATCGTCATCCAAAAAATTGACTTCTTTTGAGGGTCAACTACAAGGATGAGAAATTACAGGCATGATCATTTAGATGAGCAACTCTTACTTCCAATTCGACTGCAACTGTGTCCGTAAAGCCATGTTATTTTTTGGCCTGGCACCAAGCAGAGGAGCTTGGGTATTCCGATGTCCATAGTGCTGTGTCCCATAGTCATCATCTGTAAGAAGTTGGAAATTTAAATTGTGAGAAAAAGGCAAAAACAGTGAAGCAAAATCAATTTCATTCTTTAGGAAAGTATTGTTAAAACATAAATGAGAAAACAATAAGCATATAGAATTGTCTTGCATGGCAAACAAAATTATTCTTGAAAGTTATACTTCAACATGACTTTTCTATAATATTCACAAACATAAAGATCAATTTTTCTAATATGAACAAAATATTTCAACCAATTGGTAGTGACATGGATTTGATACATAATTCTGAAAGTGATCTCATATAGGTTATCATTGCATTCTTATTGCTGCAGTTTAAAATCACCAAGGTTAATGATATTTCATTTTTACTCTTCTAATCATCCAACAAAATACCTCTTGAACAAATAAGACATTTTTCAATAGTTTACAATACTAGCAATTTTACAAACAACCTCTTCTCATACTGAAATGGCTAAAAATATGGCTGAAATTTCCTTTTCAATTTAGCACATAAGCAATTATTGAGTCTGCAATTTTCATAAATCAAACTAATTACTTTCAGTGAAGCAAATTTAAATAGTAGAAAAGTGTACAAAGAAAAACAAAGGCTACAATAAAAACTACTCTTTATACCTATATTGCCAATAACTATTTACATTTTCTGAAATATGAAAAAATCTAGACAACTATGAAGGAATGATTTTTCTAGTTCAGCATTGGAGAATAGTTTAATTTGAAAATTTAAGAACTAGTCAAATACAGGATAAATTGTTTTGAGCAGTCTCATTTTCAAACATTTATTTAATAAAATCATATTAAGCTTTTTAAACAAATTTTTAAAAAACATTAATTTACAAAACTTGATTAATTAGTAGGAAACCTGATATAAATAAAACAAGTAATGCATTCCTCATGTTGGGCAGTTTGATAATGCCCTGAAAAGAACAAGCAAGTATTACTAACAAAATAACTTATCAAGCATTTCAAGCTTGATACTTTTCACATCAAGCAAAAAAAGTAACAAGCATTTCTAATATCAATTTCTAATTAAAAAAAAAATTAAACATAAAAATTTAAATTCAAATTTAAAAAATTTAATTCACAAGTACAAAGCAACAAGTACAAAGCAACTCAAAATATTAGGTTAATACATAATAGTACATTAGATTCATTGAAATGTGCAAATACAGCAATATTACGTGCTATATATGCAGTATGATCGAGAAAAAGGTCCTCAGTTTTCATTCGAATTCTCATTTCATTCTAACATCTACATTAGAAATTGAATAAACATTGATACTGGTAATGTATTGTCACCTACAATTCAATACATGACAAAGAATCTTGGCATAATTTTATTACGATAATAATAAGAAACACTGCATTAAAAATTTTAATGAACTCTGACTTCAACATTTAGCTATGGTAAAATGGTATTTAATATGAACTAGGCCTAAATAAGTAATAAAATATACACATAAAACAGAAATGCTCTTTCAAACAAAACTGTTAATATAAATATAAAAACTAATTTCAATTCTATTGCATATTGCATTGCTAACGAAATGACACTGACAGATTTGGACTTACACTTTCGGCATTTTGTAAAGTACCTTTTCAAACTCTCGAGCAGAAATTTTTGTCTTGGACAAAGAAAGAGCAAGCTACATATAGAAGCAAATTGAACTTCAATTTCTTACCGTCATAATCCATGATTTTTACCAGAATAGATTAACACTTGTTCGCAAATACAGCATAAATGCGACTGCCTACTTCACCGCATCGTTTCGTAAGTGAGGCAGACAAAGGCATTCAGGCGACACCTACCGGAGACGATAAGCCAGCAAGTCGTTCGAACAATGACTCATCAAGTTACGAACACGTTCGAACGTCGAAAACAAATGGTAAACATCAAACTATTTGATTGAACCATTTTCACTTATTGTGTTCATTTCCTATGTTGTATTTACTGAAAGAATTGATTTTGCTACATGCATTACAGCTTAAATTGCACGCCACTTTTCAAATTATTCAATCAGTCGAGCACTGATTTACGCCAAACTGTAGGAGTCAAAGACTGACCACTCGATTTGACTGATGATTAGATTAAGAAGATAGATCAACGATTAGGATTAGATTATGGTATCATCATAGAAAAAGGGAGTGAAGAAATATGCAGTACATCTTTTAACTTGCCATCATCGGTGACTAAATAACTAGCATCTGCAAAGCATAAGCTATGCAGCTATAATTGCAGAAAGAAAAACTATTCTTGCTTTTCTAGAAGCAAAAATCGAGGTAATGGTTATTTTTGTTCTACACACATTGGTATCTATCAACTACTAGGAATGATCGTCGTGTGTTTATATATTTATTTATAGGTTTCGTGTCACGCTCTTAAAAATAGATAGGAAGAAACTAGCACTGTCGGTGACCGACTGGCGGTCTTGGTTTTAGTTCGCTGGTATATTAATACACCCATTTTCGCTGTACAAGTGCACTGTAACAAGTCGCTTCAAAAAATATTAGAGAGATCCAGAGCCTTAAATACTCCAGTCCGTATCGTGGATACAGATTTCGGCGGGGTATTGCATATTACCGGGTGGCCCAGCGAGGTACGGACAGATAAAAATTAGTTTTTCTTTTCAGTTATATGAAGACCAATCAAAACAACTCATGTATCAAATAAAATATACAATATCATTGCTT
Source organism: Platorchestia sp. MABIK (assembly GCA_014220935.1). Lineage (NCBI taxonomy): Eukaryota > Metazoa > Arthropoda > Malacostraca > Amphipoda > Talitridae > Platorchestia > Platorchestia sp. MABIK. The sequence goes on along the minus strand of JACJUY010000966.1, from coordinate 142,957 downwards.
ATAATATGATTTAAGAATTATTCAACGTATCCTCCTTTCTCCTTGATAACCCGTCGAAGACGAAAGATCACCTGATCATACGTGGCACGCACAATTTCGGCGTCAATTTCTACCCAAAATTTAGTCAGTTTTTGCTTCAGAACCTCCACACTTGAGTGGGATACAGCGCAGGACTTCTGCCCCAAGATAGACCATATCCCAAAGTCCGTTGGATTTCAATCAGGAGAAGATGGAGACCATAGTTTCTTGGGCCAAAACAACTTGAAATTGTGTTTGCACCAGTCCTGGACCAATCTGGCTGTGTGAGAGGCTGCTCCATCCTACTGAAGCGTAATTCCTTCATTATTAGTGACTTTCCTCTCCCAAGGAACAACTTCATCCTTTAGCATCTACAGGTAAACATGATGGTTGATTTTGACACCAGCCTCGATGAAAATCAAAGGGGGTTTAAGACCTGTGGACGTAACCCCTGCCCACACTATTACCTTGAACTTTAACTTGAAGTTGAGGGCCGACAATGTCGGGGCCTTTCTAACGGCCTACAATTCCCTCCACAATACTCACACTATTCACAAAGAGCTCAGCGCCTGTGTACCAAACTTGTCAAATAAACTACTCAGGATCCACTAATTCTTGTTACAAGCTGCCGTTGGACGGCATCACTGGGATAACCAGTACGTCAAAACACCATCCCCAGGCATGGTGGGTCACTACATCCTACTCTACATGACTCTACCGAAGCTGGTGGTTGTTTCCTGAATGAAGTTCGAAAGGAAAAAGAAATAAGTAAAATATAGAATCCAGTCATTTTCGACAGGTGTATGCAGAAGTTTTTAAATAGTTTTGCCCCGAATATTTTACCTGATAATACCCTTGGTGTGTTTATTCACGTGTTTGTTTTGTGTCTGCTTTTTCCGTCTTTCTGTCACGCTCTGGATGCTTTATGACTGTATCTGTGAAACGAGTATCACCAGTGCAGAAATAGAAGAATAATTTTATTGCGGGTGCTCTTAAGAGGGATATATTTATTTCTCATCAACATCCAGAAATTTGTTTCAAGGTAAATACGTATTGACTCCCGTCATTCTTAACAGGCCGTGTACACTAGAAAATAATAAAATATAACTGCTTCATACCCTCGTGTTTTTGTAAACTAAAATTCGAGAAATTAAAAACAACGCATTGACTTTCCTGCATTGAACACAGCTACTAAAACTTTCATGTTAACTTTATTTATGAACAGATATCAGCATGTTGAAGAAATAGCTTTATTTTTATAGCACAATGCCCTAAATTCCCATCTTCTGAGAGAGAATTGGTTCGTAAATGTTTATGATCGAACATTGTGTTGTGTGCAACCAATGAAGTTTACTTAAGCATAAGAAATAGTGAATTTGTGATAGATGTGTACAGTACTTTCTACTATCTTGTCCTTTAGCATCCCTTGAAAATCATTTATAACGGGATTATTGCGAAACCATATTTTAAAATCAGTCATACGAGAAGTATGTTCACTGCAATTAGCGCGCACCACATTCCTTGGATCAAATCATTAAACCTTTAGCTTTGTAAACGCAATCGATTATCTCAATCACACTTTCAACAAAATTGGTGCTAGTGCGCTACCGTATTAGCTCTCATAACTGTGCTATCGCATAACCTCTTAGTGCTGTGCTAGATCAGCACTTATTACTGTGCTATCGAATAAGCTCGAGAATTGACGGGGACATGCCCAACGTATTTCTGTATCAACGTCTAAACATTTTTGTCATGTAAGAGTATTAGATCCCTTTGATCACCGTGGCCGAGTGGTTAAGAACGCACCCTTCACGGGAAGGTGCCGGCAGTTCGAATCCCGGTAGTGTCGCCTGGTGATCCTCCCCGTTGAGAAAAGGAAGAACTCAGCCGCAATTCCCCACTCTACCCAGGTGTCGGGAATGGGTACCGGCTAGACCGGGGGTAACCATCATTGCGTCATGGTGTTGTAGTAGCGCATTTGAGTAGTAGTAGTAGTAGTAGTAAAACCAGTTTTCTAGCGCTTCAGTGGCAAAGACTATAACGCGCCGAAGATCTCAATGTTCACAGTGTCCAATCAAGTGGTTTATTTCCAGAGAATTCACGTACGAGAGATAAAATTTGTTTAAACGGACAATGAGTCAGGAAGGCCAATGTTAAAAAGTTCAGCTCAAAGAGCCACGGATTCATAAAGGCTGTGCAATATCGTCAAGCGACCTATATTTTGTTTATAAGATGAGCATCAGAAAGAAAAGCAATTAATGAGTCGAAATTAAAAGTGCCACGGGGAGGGTCTCCCAGCACACCCTCTAAAAAGGCATCATGGTTTTCTCTAGTCAGCGCAGAGTAATATTGCAAGCGGAGGTTGGCAAGGCTCGGACATTCCGCTAGCAGGTGGCGCACCGTAAGCGGCACCAAGCAGTCGCCGCAGAGGGGCTGAGGATTCCGTTCAATGAGGTATTTATGTGTCAAGCGAGTGTGCCCGATTTTCAGGCGACACAGTAAGACTTCGATTCGTCGGTTACGGTGGCTCGAGGAAGGCCAGGCTCGGACGGTATGCTTGTATTTTCGCAACTTGTTCTCATCGATGTCGTCCCACTGCTGCAGCCAAACGTCATTAATCGATGCTTTGATTAGAGGATAGAAATCTCGGCATGGGACTGCAGTATTTTGGGGAGGCATGGCAAAGCCCGCATTTGAAAAACCAAAGTACAAGACGACATGTATCAGGCTTGATTGGAATAAAACATCCTTTATCATCAGGTTTCGTGTCTAACTTGTACAAAGCGAAGAGATCGCATTTTCACTGTTACACACATTTGATTTAACTTATGTCATAATTATCAACATACATATTTGCGATATTATTTCCCCCACTAAGATTTGAAGAAATTCTATGGTTGATTTATGTAAACGAAATCACTTTTCTGTAGTATGGAGAAATGATCATTCTTCGGTTTTATGCCGTGCAAATGCAGTCTCAATAAGTTATTGAACTCAAACAATTAATTTTATCGATTCATATCCAAGAGAGCAAAACCAATGTGTGCTCGAAACTGCACTCTTGAATAACATAAAGACGCTGGAGACCTTGCAAATGTAAACAACCCTTTCGAACCCCCACGAAAAGAATCGATCTGACTAGTAATGAAAGTAGTACATTCGTTAATTCCACGCAGTCAAAACACTCCGATATTTATTGAAACGAACATGACCTACTCCACACACTGAACTTGACAGGTATCAAGACTTGACAGAACTTGACAGCAACTAAAAATACTCCATTGTGGTCCGGAATTAAAAATTTTAAACCAAACATTTTGATACAAAAATGAGAATTACCACGGCTAAAAGTTTTCCACTTTGAACTCAATTACACTAATAGCTTTTACAGAGAATGTCTATTTCACCAGCCAGACCATCGGATTATTCATGTGGATGATCGCACCACAAAACAGAGTGATACCCGAAAATTCAGAAAAACAGGACTGATATGAAAACTCCATTAACTCTCCAATAATATATTCATATGTACACCTACGCATAGAAATATTGAATGTGATTACCGGTCTAGAAATCGATGGGTGTGTAACACCAAGCTGTCACCAGCACAAAGTCAAGTGAGACTTCAACACTATGACGGAATTCGAGCTCACACCAGCGAGTTGAGCGGCTTATACCAATGTGCACAGTAAACTCATAGCAACACAGGAATGATCGATTGATTATAAATTAGTTTTAGCCTCCCTTCAACACAACGAAGATGATCAAAGAGAGTAAGGATGAAGGAACGACACAGGAAGCCCAGTAAGAAAAAAAGGGTAACAGTACTGCAGAGGCAGTGAAATTCTTTTCAAAATTGACATAGATTAGATTATTAGTTAGTTTAAGCCTCCCTATCCGCTACAAAGACGATCCAAAGAGAGGAAGGAGGAAGGCACCATTTAGTATGGAATTTAGGGAACGTGGAATCTACGCAGAAAGGGCATAGAAACAGTAAGATGAGAAAGAAGTTTATGAAACAAGATCAAAGTTCAAGAAGAAAGTAGTAGGTGTTGAAAAAACAGGACAGCAGTGAACCGAAAAAAGATGGTCCGTAACAGAACAAAAACCTATTCTATTCCAACAAAGGAAGCCTACCTAACTCTTAGCTCGGGCCCTCACATTGTCCCCCTGGGAGCGCTAATTCCCATAGATACAACAGTTGTATCCCCCTGAGGGGTCAAAATTGACATAATGAAATAGGTTTGTCCCCAACTACCGAACTCGCTTGAAGAGAAACACCGGGAAAATAAAGCAGGGGGAACATAGTCTCAAAGGCTGTCGCGCAGTGACTTGAGTCTAACGACACGTCAACACTGGTTCTGCTACAAGTTACTCTCAAATGACTACAGTAGCCCGATTCCGAAGCTATACTTTGACGAAAAAAACAAATAAGTATTCTTCACTCAATCATATCAAATATTCATTGTTTCAGCAATATAGCTAGATGAAAAAGGTGTACCTTCATCCCAATATATAATCCTGTTCAACATGAAACCTTTGCAAGGTTATAACAGTTTTTGTGACCGTTTCAATACTTCTTCCATATATTTGAACTCAGAAATTCTATATTTCACCAAAATAAAAATCTTAGGATTCACTCACGTACAACAACCATCAGCGCATCTACTTTTCAAGCCATGCGATGCGAATGAAAATGACCGTAGTGTGGCATAGAGTTCAAAGTATTCACCAGCAATTGTCCCGATGTTAAGTTAACAGGAGAACGGAGTCGTCCTAACGAAATAACACAATTTCAAATTCTCGTAAAGCTGAATAAATCATTGCACACCCAAAACCAATTTGGACCAAGTTTAAATTGGATCAAAACAGAACTACTTTAGGTCAACATAGTTGAATGAATATGAAGGTGGACGGACATAGGCCGTCAAACTTTTCCACGGACTTTAAACTGACATGGACGTTAGGCTAGATGGAAAATTTCAACGCGTATACCATAACTCTCATGGGCTCGAATCAACGGGTTTGAGCACTATTGTTGACCAGATAATCCGTTCTTGTCTCAGACCATCAGCAATCTTTTTTTGCAGTAATTTTTTGACAGAGGACATAACATAAATTTGTTTGGTGGTAAAATATTTTTGAGTAATTTACTAGTTTTTTTCGATTTGCACTCACGAACGAGTTTCAAATTTTCACCAAGTTAATATTTCAGTTATAGATGCAGAAGCATTTACTTCTGCCCACCCATTCTGTCTGCCACCCGAGAGAAAATTCAATTTCTCACTTGAGGAAATCCGCAACACTATGCGTACAAATTGATCAGTAAACTAAGGCATGTTGAAATTTGAAATCAGTAATGATAATGGAATGTATTACAAGAGGAAGTCCGACTGCTGCAGTACTAACATTGGCCGAGGTAGAATTAGACAAGAATTACCATTAGGAAGGAAAAAAGCTCACAGCATTCTACGCGGCGTGGAAGGGGAATGTATGACCATGTATCTCGTCAAATGGACCGCATTTGTTTCACGTCCAACATATTTCTCGTTTAAAAAACAAAAGAATAGATTATAAGAGCGTAATTGACAGCAGTATCAACAAAAAATAAAGTATATCTTCATGGAGATTTAGTTCTGAAAATACAAAGTTCTTAACTAAACAGTAGAAATTAAATAAATAGGAAAGTAGAAATGAACCTACATAGTACAACGGTCTCACAAATATCAGTCACTGAAGCACATGACAGATTATTTTGCTCAGACATCGGCCCACAGAACGTGTCTCCCGCACTCATGTGGGAAATGCCAGGACACAATAAAGGTGCAGCACAGCTACAGAACTTAGCCCACATGAGTTAGCAACATAACGCACCTAAAGTATAGTATGAGAGACAAGGTATCAGAGGTGCTTCTAAAGGAATTCACTGGCTCATTCAAACTTCTTCAGCCTTCACAAGTACAAATTAATTCAAAAGAATATTTAGATTCAAACTTGTTCAAATTGGCTTAACTCCTAGCCTGTAAAGATAGCAAATCCATGCATTTTTTGCAAAGCAATCCAAAATGAGCAACAGACCAGCTTGGTTGTAATGCTCTGACTTACACCATTGAGAGCTCTGGTTGTCAATCTTGCCTTGATATGAATGTTTCACTGTGAGCTCATCAAATCAGACACTTGCAGCATATGATGCAAGTAAAAAAAAGTCTAGCCTCTGTTGAAAATCCACCTACAGAATAAAATATGATCAACTCGTCAGGACTCAGATTTTAGAAGTGTTGCCTGCAAACACTGTTCCTTAATGAAGAAATGTATATAAACACCCACATTGACCTAACAAGAAAATTATTTGTTGCAGTGACTGACAACTAAACGACTGCTAGTGTTCTCAAATGAGTTACTTAAAGAAACAAATATTAGTTTGATAGAATTCAATTACATTGATTTTACATTAGTACTCACCAATAACTAAGCACAAACAAACATGGTTTCCTGCTTCCAACACTGATCCTTGTAAAGGAGTCACACTCTATTTGTGAACTGTTCAAACCTTGACATGGACCATTACAATATCAACGAAACTGAATAAGACCTGTGACCTTAGTTTCAATAAAATTCTGACCTCCCTACAAGGCAATGACTTCTAGAAATAACAAAGCTGGAGGTAAATATAGCAGCACTCAATTTTGAACAGAAAGTTGCCAACCTGCCAAGTATGAGGAATGCATGTCCGCAGAATTACTGTCGTTTCAGCCTCAGCTGAAGTTCAACTCAACAAGTCCAAAATTTAGACTAGGATAAAAATGTGCACGCAACCAGTTGTGCACTGGAGACCAATACTCAGGTCAGGTCTGCATTTGAATGAAGCTTTTAGCCCATTTAAGACAACCTGTGACAAATCTACTTGATATTGAAACATGATTTAACCCCGCCAAATTTGGGGGAAACAGGAGAGGGACTAATTGATTGATGACTTGAAGAAAGAGGTGGTCTTCCAGTACTTCAGAATAAAATTAAATAATTTTAGGACTTAGCAAAAATGTCAGTAAATAATTTATGGCAGTTAAATTAGGAAAAAACTGACTTTGTACTCCTGATATAAACTACACCAATATAAGCATGTTTGAACATATTGCACATCAACTCCACATACACAGAGATGGACATGAATGAACCAAGACCTACGATGAAGAACTACTCTCTTGTTGCACTTCTTCCCTGGCTTTCTTGTTCTCTGCGAGTATCTTCCTAAGTTCGTCAACAATGCTGTCGCTCCTTTCTTCCAGGGAGTCCAGAGCTTTGTTGATGGACTCCATCTTGTCAACTAGGGCTGCCACTTCTGAAACAAAAATATAGCTTTAGATTCACATCAACTTCACATTACATATTTGAAGCCAATTCATGTTTAAACTATGTTAAATTCAAAAGAAACATGCAGGGCATATGTATAAAAAAGGTGTCAATAGTCATTATATTTTACATATATTTGTGTAGCAATGTAATAAATACTCATTTTTTGATATTTGTCCTTTTTAACAGTTCTGAAAAATATAAAACTGAAGAGGTTATCTCTGTGCTATGATGAAAGTAGGGACATAATTAAAACACCAAAAATAATTTAAAATATGGTTTAACAGACAGAGTAGGGAACTTACAATTCCAGTCATGAGAATTGCCTGGATCCAATGCTGTCAGTCTCATCTTAAAAAGCACTGACTAACATAGAAACTTCTTCACATCCACCTAAAATAATTATTGATTTTTAGAAAAATTTAAAAATACTTTAGTTGAAACAATCTTGGTTGCATAACTAAGGGTCCATCTTAAAAAAAATGTAAGTAATACACACATGTGTATGCAAAACAAATCTGTGGAGGCACAAACAATTCAATAAAAGACAGTTAAGATGACAGTAAAAAGATGAATTACCAAAGGTATACCAAAATTTCAAATAGTATTGCTGTTCTTGGTTCCCATATAAGAATTGGAAAGCACTCAAAAAACAAAGTTTTTTGACAATAATAATAACTAAACAATAGAAAACTGTCCAACAAAAAGTTAAGAAAAGAACGGCCTAAAAATTAAGTCTAGCTATAGTTACAGAAGCTGAAAATAATGAAGAATATCATAGCCAGAGTATAGGTTACTGAGTTCCAGCTACCATAACTATCAGGAACATACATTTACCCATAAAATTTGAAATCACGTTTTAAAATATTTTAATCTTTAGGATAAATAGTTAGTAAGTTATTCACAAATTGGGGCATACCATTTGTATATCCTACACCCTCTAGCAGACAGATAAATTACAATTATTGAAATCATGACTTTGAAACTTTAGTAGGTAGTCTTGCCTATAATTTAAATTTCAAACTAAAAAAAATATTGCAAACAAACATCAAAGTAAATAACTAAATACAATTGTTGACATGTGAAAATTTTATTAAAACTATTCATAAGTCTTTTGTAGTCCAAAAAAGGTAGATAAATTGATTCACTCTTGCCTCAAGAAAATTATTTATTTTTTATGTTAACTTTTCTAGTTGGTTAGATCAGGATATATATGCAAAATGTTATTTAAGAAAAATATGCTCAAGTGCTCTATAATAATTGATGTCATTCCTATCAGCAGCATTATAAAATATCAGACAATACCTAAATGATTACGCAATAATGTTCAATTCAAGTTTTGCTGAGTTTAGTTCACATAATAAGCAAGGACCACACTGAAAAAAAAATAAATCAGGTTAGTAATCGAGGGCTATAAACAGAGAAATAACTAAACTTATTGCTGATTTTAGATGCAAAACAACGAAGAATTCAAGAGAAGGGACAAATAAATTGTCAGAAGCTCATGTTGTTTCAATTTTTCTATTCACGTGTACACAGTTAGCTCTTCCTCACCTCCATCTTCCAATTCTTCATCGTTCTCATTTATAGATCCTGTTACGTTATTAATATTATTCAGGGCTTGAGCTACTTCTAGTATTTCTTCCTCCATTTGATTCATCACAGCTTCGTTATCTTCTTCCTCTTGATTATTTTCTTCCGGTTCTCCAGTATTGTTGCGCATATCACTTTTCTTGTCCAGCTTCATGTTTAGTCTTCGACACGCATCAGCTTGATCACACAAATCAGGATTTTTCGTCACTTGTTGCGAAGAAGCTTCAAACATTGGGGCGATCAGGTGACTTATTATGGTTGCAGACGTTTTCGTACACGTTACTAAACCTTAAGATGAAGGAGTAAAAAATATTCAACAGAATAAGATTTGGTATTGACAACTAACCACTCTATATGATTGAAGCCTGAAGAGTACATGATGTAATGTTATAAACCTTGAGCAGAAATTTTTGATCTAGGCTTTTACAAATCTTGACAGAAGCATATAAAGCAAAATCACGTTGGATGAGTCTCGGAAAAGAAAGAAACAAAGACAATCCTGAAATCTTTGCGTTTGAAGTTAAAGTAGCGAAACATATCCATTACCGTTCTGTATGAAATTTCACGAGAGGGAAAAATGCATTATTTTCTAAACCAATGATGGTAATTTTGTCCCATCTCTTGTCGCAAATCCAGCCTTGCTCCTTACCAGAGTCCCGTGCAAAATAATCTATATCTTGCACATTTAGGGACTAAGGCAGTTTATCACATACTGGCCTAAAAGGTAATAATGCTGCCTATTTATGACGAGC